>JAQIXS010002589.1:0-21993 GCA_034700785.1 Rossiulus vilnensis
TGCACCTGACTTCAGAAGATGTTAGCCTCTCGGGTAGAAGGTTAAAATCCATATCTTACATTTATTATGCGGTAACCATCAGGTCAATTTCAAATGAAACATTAATTATTTCCATGTTTCCTTATTTCTTAACTATAAGTGCTAATGAATACAACTGAAAACCTTAAGACGAAATATGATATTAAAATCATTGTTATGTTCTGGTAAAAATGATTTTCAGCATTGCAGATACATACAGTACATGCATAGTACAGCACAGGCATGCAGTAGTTTATCTCGCTCTTTAAATGGCGATCGAATTTAACACTTGCAATGGCATACTATTACAGGGCGAGTCATAATTATCATCGGAGTTTCAATGCTAGACACCTAAAACCGATTAAACTGCTTACAAAGTAACAATGTGTAACTCAAAACGTTTTAATTGGCAACACCTTATTTGCCACAGTGATTTCTAGGAGCTAATAAGACATCAAAATTCAAAATGGTGTCTGTTCAATTAATTCGGTTATATGCTAAAATATTATAGATTAGTTCATATTTTTGACAAAACTATCGTCTGATTTCATAACAGCGTCAGGCTTGAGAGAAAAGCTTGAAACTTTTAGATGACATTTGTTTCTTCAAATTGCTCAAATAAGCTAAATAATAATTGTGAAAAGTTTAGTTAATATAGCCTTCAGAAAGAATACACACGGTATGGTCGTAACTACCAACATAAACCAATTAAGACCATATTCGTATTTAATTGTGTAATAACATACTTTTCATCGTTATCAGCAGCAAAAAAAAAAAAAACACGTATCTTCTTTATCAACTTATAAATAAGTTAACGTTCATTACAATTTTTCCAAAACTGAATCGCTAACCCTTAGTATCAAATCAAACATATCCATTTCCCCAGAAAAGCTTACGTTAAAATTAAAACAAGGTGATAAAAATACACTGCATTACCTTGCCATCCAAAAAGCGGCTGCTAATTTGTGTTGTTATTCACTCTGGGTAAAATATATGGCGATGGATACTACTAGCAATGAAAATGATCGAGCTCGTCGTGCTGTGTCGACCTCATAGCAGTTTTTTTCAAACAGCGTTTCATAAATGAGAGAATGATTCAAACAAAATACAGCATTTGCCCTTGCAATTGATGTACTCAATGTGTCAGCTGTTTGCACAAGTGTTTTGAGAGACGACAATAATGCGAGCTAATGAATCGTTTCAGATGGAAAAGCCCTAGTACATGTGACGAAATACCTGTGCCGGATCTAAATTTCAATTCAATGTTGGATGGAAATTATTTAAACAAGTCTAAACATGAAAGTGTCGAAAACCTTTTAATGGTTCAAAAAAGCTTGCACAGTCAATGTTTTCAGTGCAAACTAAATTCATGTTAAAAGTATCTACAAATTCGCAAGCAGATACTTGATCAGAGTTCAGAGTTTTTCACAGTTTCCGGCTCATTCAAACCATATGCTCACCTTGTAAATTATTTCTCAAGCACTGTTGTTTCAATTCTTTATTGTCACCGTTAAATTAATTTTTCTCATGTGGAATTAGTAGCCGCTTCTACCAGTCTTAATTTAGATAATTCGAAAACGTTCGGTTCTTTCATAAAAAATTAATTAACATGGAAAAAATCCAAAATTGAATCTCCGAAAACGGTAAATACATTTTTAAACGATTTTTGCCTTTCAATTTTTGGATTTGTTAATTGTTTAGTAATAACTAACTATAATTAACTATATAAGAATAACCTGAACATTTCCAAACTACATGTAAACGAAATGTGGATAGTAATGGTGAATGTTCAATTCAACACGGTCGGTGGAAATAAATGCACAGTGAAGATAAAATAAAGCAATATTGCGTGAGGAAAGCTGTTACACTGAGGACACATAGCGAGAGTAATTCACAATTAATTGGAAGGCCCTATTTTAAAAAAATCGTAAATTTAACACGAGTATTTATTTGGGACTGACTGCAACAACGTTTAGCACCAAAGACTTATGAATGTTGTGAATTTACATGTATAATGCATTAACTATAATTAGCACTTAGATTTCATTAGATTTCAATGGCAAAATATATTTAAAAAATAATTAACAAATTCTGTATGCTTTTGTTAATGACCAGTTTGCAGGACTCGTGGAGAGAATATTAAAAAGAATCTACTGCCTAAATATTAACATATCCCCGGCAATAGTACTGTATATGCTAAATTTAAAACCACCACTTTAATCCTGCCAGCTTTTGAACACACATGCACCTATTGGAAAAAGGCCATAAAATAATTCCAACCTAACTTGCCCAGCAATTATTCCTATTCTGGATGAAGGGGATATCTGAAAAATATAACCCATTGCTGAAATTTATCCAATTAATACTAAAGGCAAATCCAAGTATTACTATGAAAAAAGTATTTAACATTAACAATAATTAGAATTATATGCTATTCATCATTATGCAAGAGAGCCAATGGCTCTACGTGTAACAATAACTGCATTAAATCACTGTCAAAATTGGTGAAAAATATTTAATTAATAAAATGAAGTAGCTAGGAACAACTGCATTAAAACGTATTGATCGAAAATGTCAACGAATTTTACTTAGTCGAGAGACTTCCGAAAAATGACGATTAGAATAGATGGAAATGACCCCATTTTTTCCCCCAACAGCATAAAGTAATACACAACCCGTTTTAATTAAAAACTACTTTCAGTAATTAAATATACTACCAAGATTTATGATCAGTGTAATCTAATCATAGCCATGCTATGCGGCTTGGTATTTAAATCCCTTCTTAACAGGATTTCATCCAGGGTTGAGTGTTAATATTTCATCGTGAAAAACTGTCGATACGTTAAGCTCATTTTCATCTTAAACCTTACATTTAAAATGGCCAAAACAAAGTATTTAAATAGCTGAGAATCTTGTATTTCCGATCTTGTATTTAAACAACTAGCCATGTTAACAACACATGGCCATTTCTAATACGTGTATACATGTACCTTCAAGTAGTGTATACAAACACGGAAATGCTATAAACTACTCGCCCACTGATTTACAGTGCGCAGGAATTCGCTCGTTTACGCCAAATCAATGCATGCAAAGCAAATATCCAGTTGTTTCGCTTAGCTAGCTAGGCGAACTCATGCTAAAATTAGCTCACAGTATATACAGTATATATTTAATACAGTATCAGCTGGCGTCCGCATTAAGCGTTCGAACGTTTGCAGAACGCAGTTAATCTCCAGGGAATGCGTTATTTTTGGCATGATTACTTGTATAACGGTACTAATCAATGTTAAAAAATATCGTTGTTTTAAAGACGATAGGAGCTGCCAAGGCCGCTCAAACAAATGCTATAATAAAATATTTTTATATATACCTTAAACTTATTGCATTATTATAAATAGTCAATTGCAGATAGGACTTAAATCGCCTATGATATTAAACTGTGCATATTTGACATCATCATTATCATCATCATCATGAAATCAATATTTAGATAGAACAGATCGATAATAAACCGATTACCAATAGGCTTTTTGAAAATCTCTAACAAATACAATAGTATATTGGAAATCACATCCCTTTGGGAATTTCATGAAAAACATACGGCATCAAATATGCAAAGGAGCCATATTACTGGTCTTAATTAGCGATTTCTTGGCACGAGAAAGGGATTTTTCACAATAACACAATCAAAATGACATTTAAGCTCAATCCTATGCACAATTGAATAAAATCATTTCGAAACATGTTTAATTTAATTTCGTAAAGGGTTTGCACAAGTGGAAACAGGTATAAGCATAATGACCTTAATGTTCCTTTCAAATAGTCATGAGAAAATGAATTGGTTAGTCATTCATGAGATTAACATTCAAATCTCACAATTACCATGTTGTCTCTAACTCACAATGCACTCATTTTAGGTATCATACACAAATGTATCAACTAGAACTGATTTAACTGGTCAATGTTAAAACAAACACATTACGTGGGTTATATATTACAAGAGCATCAACAATGTACCCAGACTGAGTAAACATGCAGAGAAAATGGAAACGTGTCTTACTTTCACCAGATGCAGATCCGTTACCCAAAATAGTATTCGTAGTGAGTAGCTGCTCTTTGGAATTTGCATTTAAATTGTGAGAAGATGGGGCAACCGTGGCGTCGCCACTATGCACTTGGCTGACAGTCTTATTTCCACCGACTTCCGGTGCAACTGCAAGCATGTAAATGAAAAACAATTGTTAGCTAATTCGTAAATTAAAAGCATTTAAAGTCATTGATTTAGATAATTTACAAGTATTCTTTTATTTATGTGTTTGGGTACCAAATTGTTTATAGGAAACTTAGTCAGCTAAATTTTAATCTTATAAATGTTATGCATTCGTATTGTTAAAGCAGTATCAAGAAATATACGTTTACTTTCCCAAATTTACTTATGTTTAAATGCATCCGGAACATTTGTTAAGAATTTGATTGTCATATATGATAACCCATCTTGTATTTCAAAGAAGAAATTACGCGCAAATTACAAACCTAAAACGATTTTAAAATGAACATGAAGCGACTCACCATTTTTTAAAAATTGTTTATCTATAAAGTTGAATACTAAGTTAATTATCAGTGCTACCATTTGTGCTCCCATCAGCAACCACATACTGCCAGTGTACGACTAAAAGCTTAGCGAGATTTACTATCACTGGATCAAATAACGGGTGAATTTTTTCTTTCAATGTTACACAAAAACTGGAACAGAAACAAAATGGATGAATTCTACATAAGCGATGCGAATTCACTGTTTCGAATAAAATATGAGCCAATAATCAACTCAAAAAATATTTACTGGAAAAATAGAGACGATTCGACTCTTGGGAGGCTATCGTTTTTGCAATATTTTTTCAATCTCAGCAAACGTTGAGAACGTACTAAATAAATAAATACAAATTGAACCTCTAAAAATGGGTTCAAGAGTTCAGAAAATACACCAAAATCCGGGTACAAGAAAATATTTGGGCTGGTTTGCAAAGGTGGTATACAGAAGTGAAATAATAAAAACAAAATAAAGTAGACAACGATTAAAAAAAATTAAAAATGCTGGAAATCGTATGCATAAAAAGACAGCAACTACAGTATTTATGCCATGTAGCAAGATGTCACGATGCTAAATTTACAATAACTTGTGACACATGAAAAAAAATCCTGCCAAACACCCAAACCTATATTTTAAAACCGGCAGCGAAAACCCATAATAATAGTTAAAATATTCGCCTCTAAGTACATCTGTATCGAACATAAAATGTTACCAGTTCTAGGTACGTCCTTGGCAACACATACACCTAATAAATAAATGGATGGATGTTTTAATCTAAATGCCCGGATTTTCAGCAGGCAGTCAACACGAGTTCCAGAAATTAAAATTAATGTATGGGTCTAATTTATAAAAATTGAAGGCATAGCTGGTGCCAGTTTGCATTTGTGGGTTCTCGAAGAAACCGCAAGCATGCTTCCTGGAACTATTTATCGCCAGTAAACTAGGGCAGAGCAGGAAACATTTCACCTGTATGCTAATGTGGAAACTGAACAGATCCAGAAAAACAAACACATTCAACATGCAATTCCACTGGGGAAACATTTGCTGTGCATGGTATGGTGATAGTGCATGCTGCATCATAAACAAAGTCAGACAGGGATTGTGAGCAACTGCAGAAGACGTTTCTGTGCGCATCCTCTATATGGCATGGCATGCTCTAAAGGAACGTTTGCAAACAGCCATGGCTAAAAGAAAATAACAGACACTTTATAAACTGCGATGAAGATAAGCCGTGAAGCCCAAGAGCGCTGACAACACGGGAATTATTTATTCACCTCTTAACTCCAGTGAGGATTTCAATTAGCTGATGTGTGTTTTACGTGTAGTGTGCGTATACATTTCGAATTGTACGTGATGACAGCGACGGAATTACCGTGTAACCAGGGGCGGCTAACTGGAGCCAACTCACCGTCTATGCCGAGATAATCAACTGTTTGTAGAAAGGGCAGTTTCTCCCAATTCAGCCCTTTAGTGCGCTGCGCTCGGAGGGCCACTCGCTTCATCATTTCTTCGAGTACATCATCTGTGACAACTGGCTGATAAATCGACGAGTTGCTGACATCTACGGCAGGCTGCTGCTTTCCTGCTGCCAGAATGCTCGCATTTCGAGCGAAATCAATTTCGGAAATGGTCTGCTGCTGGATGTGCTCGACCTGTAGAAACTGCAGGAAATCTGCATGGGGCTGCGATTGGCCAACGCCAACTGTAGAGCACTCTTTTATCGAAGAATCGCCAGTTGTAGTGGGGGTAAATGTTTTAAAATTGTCATCAATGGGGTCCGTGGGCACAGGTTGAGCAAAATCTAACGATCTATAGCGCTTTGAAACAATGTCGAGCGCCACCGCCTGAGTAGCTGCCGAAGGTGGAAGATCAAATGAGCGATGAGATTTGGACGTTAAGCCTTGAGCAGCGGACGCATTTTGACCACTCGCTGGAGTGTCGTTACTGCGTCTCTGAACCATGGAAATACTGAACAACTTTGTGCTTTTGGGCGTTTGGGTCCCTGATTGAGCGTATCCCTCCTCACAAAAAAAATCCTCGCAAGCCGGAGGAATCGTGGCATCACTGACACTGACCATGGAATTTGCTGGTTCCCTAGAGGGCTGAAACTCCTTAAACATTCCCTCGACTAACAACTCAACTTCAAATTCCAATAATGGGGAGCTCCCACCACTACCTCCAGTTCTAACAGTCAAAAGTGCAGCATCAGTACTAGAGTTGTTTATTTCTTCCAGATGACCCGTGGAATGCGTTGGACTCGCAATGGAAGACCGTTCACATTGTTCAACTTTTGTACACAATGATTGTCCTTGGACATTCTCACCGAAATTTTCTTGATTGACAACCTCCTTTTCACGTAAGGCAGTGCTTCCATCAACCATGCTGATGCCTTCGTTCTTGTAGTTGCCATCATCCATGATGATGCCTTCGTTCTTCTTCTGGCCATCATCCATGATGATGCCTTCGTTCTTCTTCTGGCCATCATCCATGATGATGCCTTCGTTCTTCTTCTTGCCATCATCCATGATGATGCCTTCGTTCTTCTTCTTGCTATCATCCATGATGATGCCTTCGTTCTTCTTCTTGCCATCATCCTTGCTGGTTTCATTCTTGTTGGTGTCTTCATCCTTGCCGAGAGTCTCCGAGGAGTCCAAATCACTACCAAATTCCTCACTTTCGGCATTGCATGGAACGCACAACGTATTGCTGGTATCATCCGAATCCTTTTCACTGAAAGCTAACTCGGACAAAGTGTTATCATCAAATTCGTGAAGTCCCAATTCGGACAATTCGCGAGATTTCTCATTCAACTCCTCATAATCGGAACCCGTATGATGCGAGGTTGACAAATTGGAAGCTTGGTTATACTCCTTCGATTTTTCTTTGTCACAGGGAACGCGCAAGCTTATAGAATTCACCTCATTTTCCACAAACGCAACTTCTAATACTTCGTCTACGCAATCTTCTATGTAATGCGGTACTACTTCTAAGTCGGCCACAGTAAATGGAATGATATCATTGTTCATATAATTGGATGGAATATCACTGATGTCTGTCAATGTGTGTTCCGGTGTTTGAAGATTACCATAAATGTCATTTGAACTACCACCGAGAGCTGAACCTGATCCCGAAGACGACATTGAAAGGGCAGAAGGCGAACCCACCATGTCTGCTCTTGCATTTGCATCGATTTCGCTGTCAATTTGCTCATCTTCAGCACATTCTACCGGAAGGGATTTCACTTCGTCAGAAACAAGAGACGGCAAATCATCCAAAGTTCCTGATCCTTCGATGTGGCTATCAGTCTGAAGAGATGTGTTCACCGTATGTTTTGGGCAGGTGTTGGTCTGTGTGCGTCTGTGGCGATGTCTGCGGATGGATGAATTGTCTGTTTGAGTGCCAACGTTCACCGACCACTGTCTGGAGGTACCTGATATTGATTCAGAAGACGCTGAAGCAGCCAAATAAAAATCATTGTGGCTGCTGGTATCATTTTCATTGGCATACCCATCAGACGAAGACATGGTCAAACTATCATCATTGTCTTGAGTGGAAACGTCTTGCCTTGCAGGCGTTTCATCCATTGCTGGGGGCGGAGGAATGTGAAAACTTCGTCCACTTGATGAGGAGGTCGAACTGTCTTGAATGACCAAGAGGGTATCCCCACCATGACTACTGCTACTGCTACCATTGCTGCTACTACAGCTGTGGCAGTGGGTTCCAGGATCAGGATCCTTGGTTGGTTCAGAAAATGATTCATCTGACAATTTCTCAGCTGCATCTATATTATCGCTTATGTCATCACACAGATTTTCTACTAATTTCAACTTATCAGTTTCAAGGTTGGCTGCCTCTGGCGATGGAACAGGGATACTGATGTTGTCGGTTTCACTAGCAGGATGAAATCCACTTGGTTTTGGAAACACCGAGGAAAATTGTACAGCAGATTTCATTTTTCGCCTCAAAACAGTCTTCACAGTATCCATGGAAGATTGCGAGGTTGTGTCACCATTTTCAGCGCCAGAGAAATCACTATTTCGGTCTCCCGCAGTGACGGACAAACTGGAATCACACAACTCGGCCTCTGAATCACAACCCGAGCAAGATTCGCTTTTATCGTCCACTTCTGTCTCTTCAGCAATAATTCTTCTGAGGCCCTCTTCAGTCACTTCAATTGTTATTGTGGGTTCTGCTTCAGAATCAGTCTCGATTGTATCTCCTCGACCAATATGCACAATAGTGTCCTCCTCCACGCTTCCCAATCTGATTTTTGGAGAGGCTGGCAAATAAAAACAGCCTTCCTCTGTCACTTGCCAATTACCAGTACCAGAGGAAGACACATTGCTGCTCAAAGAAGAGCCCCGAGACAAAGTTTCGGTCCTTTCGACAACAGGGGCACCACCGGGGCCGCTGCCATCATCGACGTCAAGACTTCCTCCCACACTGGCAGCTCCACCATCGCCACCACTGAGGTCGGAATCGAAAGATGATAAAGTTGATGTGGTTGAACGAATTGCCAACCTGGCACTAAGATGCTGCACGGACAGTCGACGCTCTATGACCGTAGTAAAACTATCCGAAATGGAGGCAGTGGATGTAGAATCGTGAGGAACACTTGGTTGAAAGAGTCCACCCTGAGCAGTGACATCGATCGGAGAAAACTCATCGGTGGTACTATCTTCACTATGGGTCGCTTCTCTAGAATGAGCGAATATGTCAGTTGCTGAAGCGGGATTGTCTAAGAAGACATCATCATTATCTTTATCCGTCTGGTAAGATATCATAACCAATGTCTTCGCATAGCCTGATAGATCATCTCTTTCAGTACTCGCTTGCATCGAATTGTCTTTGGGAAGTTCTACGTGGGATTTTGCCTCCTGACAAAGCAATGACATGTCTGGCGTTTGCAACGTTAAATTTTCCCCAGTCTTCGTGGGAGCAAGCCGTTCCTGGTGCGCCCTTTCCCAATTTGGATTCTGGAATTTCGCTAAATGCGCGGCTGCCTGCGGGCCTTTGGGCGTCTCAACCATTAGCTCCTCACTTCCCATTTCCATTTTCTCCATCTGTCTCCTTTTCAAAGCTGCCCTTTCTTCCATCTCTGCTCTGACTAAACCCGAGAGCACTGGAACAGCTCCCTTGGAGCTTAAAGGAACAATCGATTTTGCAGCATCCTCGCCTTCATCAAGACTCAAGCATGGCGAGCTTCCAGAGCTACTCGGAACCGATCCCGAATTAACAGAAAGCTGGACAGTCTTTGCAAAGCACCGAATTTTACGTTTCCAAGCACTGTTTACTTCACCCATTTCCTGGCTGAAGCCTTCAGGAGGTTTAATATTAGCCGGGTGACCAGGGCCAATGAAATATTTCGGTAGTTTATCCCAGCTCAGATTCACCTCATCCTTATCACAAAGTCCCTTTTCATAGAAATATAATTCATCCGTCATTCTTGCTGGGGAATGCCAAGCAGTGCTTGGTGCAGACGTTTTGCCGGAAATTTGGCTGGCATTCTCTTCGTGTTTACTCGCATCTTTATAAAAATAGGAGTCGCTTGCGACCATTTGGGCAGTTTCACTATGCGCCTTTTCCATTTCTACATTCGGCTTCCCATCATTGGCAGAAACGTGGTCCTCAGAGACTTCTTTGGATAAAGTTCCTGATGAGAGTAGCTGACCTTCGGAGTAACATAGGCTGATTCCTCCTACGTCTCCAACCATGACATCCTCCCAATTTTCACTTTCAGACGATTGAGCAAATATCGGCCAAGACCCCTCCGATAAGGCCTTGCGCGGTTTAGGTACGGGCCTCAGATGGGCCATTTCCGCCGTGGTGTCAGCATCGTACATAAGTTCTGCACCGTCTGCACTTTCCCAACACATCGGGTGAAGCAGCGCAATATGGCACACTTTAGGATTTTCGTCAAAATCACGAAACTCATCAGCGGGAGAGATAACATCGAAGCTGCAAGAAGTGGTGGCACCTCCATTGCTAGAAGCAGCAGCAGCAGCACTAGCAGATGACGGTGATGATGAAGGGTATTTTGCGTGAGAGTGACCCGATTGTCGTGAAATCGAAGATCGCGTGAAAGTAGCACGACCTCCGAAATTATCACCTGTTGGAGGTGAGTCTCTGTCACTGTCCGCGAATCCAGGAGGCGGTGGAAGAATAGGAACTGATGATGACAACTGAGAAAACATTGCCAGAGGATGCTGCCTGGGAAGTGGGACTATCCGGCGAATTCGCTTGGAATTTTCTACAGGGTGGACAAGAATGAGAAAGGAAATGACAGAATAAAGAAATTACGAAGCGATCTGAAAAAAACGACGTGTTATTGAAAGATAAACAGCGTGTATTGCTTTAAATGTGCACCGAGGGAACATAGATGCTTTTCCAAAAATTTAGATGAGAATCTTACAGAAGCCTTTGTTTTCTCACGAATGTGGGACAAACTGATTGTTAGCTGGTGTCATTTCTGACAGCAAATTAACTTCCGCACGCACAATTTAATTAATGATTTTATGAAATTATGGTAATCATCAGCTCGTCGAGAGAAGATACAATCGAACCGATATACCGGGTATTGCTACTTTAAAGGGAATTGATAATAGCTAATATCAATTGTTCAATAGTTTTATACCGTTCAGCAATGAATTACTAGCTTACAATCAGTTTGTAAGTACTTTATTAATTCAAAGCAGCTATGATA
The DNA here is from genome assembly GCA_034700785.1 of Rossiulus vilnensis. Classification (NCBI taxonomy): domain Eukaryota; kingdom Metazoa; phylum Arthropoda; class Diplopoda; order Julida; family Julidae; genus Rossiulus; species Rossiulus vilnensis. The sequence goes on from JAQIXS010002589.1 coordinate 11,310, forward strand.
TACCCTGAAGATTGCGATACAATGAAAATGAAAGTAAAGCAAAAATTCCCCGACGAGTGCTAACATTTGCCTGTTAAATGATAAACCAAGAAAATAAATCTATATGGGTGGAAAAAAGCAAATTGGCTATTTTCTAACTCTACAGCAAAAAATCAACAAGAATCAAAACCAACAAACCAAACGTGACGACAAATCGACTGCAATTTGGACATGTCATACATGTTTTAATTCTGCCAGATTTATACTGACTAAACGAGTCATGCCCGTGGTAATATGTAGTGCTAGACATCATCTAAACTGAATGTGCATTATGGTGATATATCTCCTTTTCAGTATACTATCAAAAGTGAGTTCGTAACAACCATTTCTTGCAATCCATTAACTGGCAAAACATATTACCCAGTATAATATCATTAAAACGTCAATCTATACTAAAAACAACACTTATGCTTGAGGCAATTTCAGAGGCAGACGTTTATCGAAAGTTCCGAATGCAAGAAGTGGTTGTACAACGTTGTTACAATTGTGTGCAAGGTGAAACTACAAACAAGGTTAGTCAAGTGCATGTGAATCGCTGTGTATGAAAGGGGGCATATTTTTCGATTCAATCGTGAAGGAGGAAGTTGTGATCTCCGAAAGAAAAAAACTTGGGTGTACGTGAGTAACGTGATTACAAGCACAAAGAGTGGAGGAGGAAATTGTCAGGTACATACCATCAGTCAGTATATTCCAAACATCACAACAGGCCTGCTGAAGGCGGGTTATTTTTCTATCAATTCTAGGTGCCCGGCAGCTAGGCACCGTGCTACAATAGAAGTGCCAAGGAGGGCGCTCCATAGGACGCCTGCATCTGTTCCAATGGAGAGCACAGTGGGCTGGATGAGGGGGACATGAGGGGATAGAGCGCAAGGGTTAGTGGACCGACTTTAATTAGCAGCACTTATGCAGTAGCAAGGATTAAATTAAGGCGCTAGTTGGCTGTGTTACAATTTTAGTACACCAGTTCAAAGCCAGGGCATTGACAGATGGCGAGGGCAACTACAAGCCATTCTTAAATTATGAGGCACTAAATTTGCTTTCAAGCTCGCAAAATTTGCGACACATGACAACACTAAAACAGAAAGCAAGATTAAGTAAGGCTCGTTCTCAGTCTCGTCCTTAAGCAATGCAACATCGTCAAATGGAACCATCATTAGGGATAGTATGAATTATCTACATGAAGCATAGTTTATCACCGACTCCAAAACAACACAAACGCGCAGAGGGAAAATGTTTTACCATCATCGTTACACTAATTATGGAAAAGATGCAATCGAAACAACGGGCACTGCTAGCGGAAAGCATTTTCAGTGCCTCGTAATTATTGGCAAAAACTTTACAAGACTGGCATTACGGAGATGTTATCTTTCATGTGCCAGACCGTTTTAGAAAAATAAAAATGTTTCAATACTTTTCATGTTTGCCATTTGATGACACTTTGTATGCCGTCTGATAATGTCATTTCTGGTGATAAATCAAAATCGTAACAAATGCTCATCTAAAAGAATCAGACTCGTCCAAAGTTGTACACATTGATTTCGGAATTATTAATAAGCACTGGATATAGAATTACACCCCTTCAAAACTTCACTTTGAAGTGCAGTTACATCTTCAAACACTATGCCAATTCACAAAAAAATAACTACTGCGTTGCGATAGTATAACGAAAAAACCAATTTGATTGTCAATTCAGTTAGAAATTTAAAGAAAACTGTTAAAGGGGCGCTATCTTGTGTTTGCCTAGGGCGCCATCCACCCAATCTATAGCAACGTCACTATTTAGTTTTAAATAGCCATCTCGGGAGTCGATATCTGTAGTCCCGGCGGGTTTTACAGCTACACAAGTTTGATATTGCGAAAACTAATACCGCAGGTAAATATAATGAAAACATGCTATAGGAAGACTGACATGGAACGTCACTGACAGATTTTACCATTATCCGTTGCGCTAATAGTGTAAAAAAAACGCGCGCCGTGTAGACGTCCATCTGAGAAACACCTGAAACGTTCGAGTGCATTTCTCGGATTAAATGCCAATTTCATCATGTCCAGCAAACTCAAGATCATTGGACACAACGAAACAGAAATTCTCTTGGGAATGTATTGATTTTACAAAACATGTGATAACAAGCGTAAGAATATGCAATATCACATTTGGACTAGTCCTGCGTCTGAATTTTACCTAAACATGTATTTTCCACTACAGGGCAAGAAATTCAAGCGCTAAAACGATTTTAGAAAAGGGGTAGGCGTTGTGCACTCCAAACCCAAACTAAATGTATTTCAACGTATGACTAATTTCTTTAAACATTCAATCTTTCTTACATTTAAATCGTATCCAAACTTACATATTTTTTTACTCCAAAGTCTGAAAATAGTAACGCCGGAAGTTGAAGCTCATAACCGGACGCCTAGACTTTAGCTTCGTCATGCAAAGTTTATGGCCTACCTAAATTAAGCTTAAGCTTTGCTCGCTGAGTTTTAAAAAAGAAATGCGGTGATGTCATCACGGTTTTCTTTGGGGCGAGGATGGAAATACGATACCAAACAAATCTACATAAGTGTATTAAAATATGGCTAGATATTTCAATACCGGCTGACAGAACTGGTACGAGCAAATCAGTGACATGCCATAGTCTTCCTATAGTTTTCATTTATTATCAAATGCAGTTTAAGGCATTTGTGACAACATAGAATGTTTTAAGTGGATAAATTCCTAAAAAGGTAGTCGTTAGTCACAGCAACATGATACCTTTATCAGCTTTGCACATAAATTGACATTCAATTGACGAGAGATTTATAGACCAGGGCAATTCAAAAAACTACTTGCATGAGACCAAAATTAACGAAGCTGATTGACCTATAAATTATTTCTGCGTAGTTGCGCCGCCTATACCTTTTTCGAGAATTAATCAATTTTTGATCTGGCTTGTCGAAAAATTTGCCACTCAATAGCTACCTTATAGCCCGCCCAATGGAGTTGGTGCCAAGCCAGGAATAAGAATAATAAGTTCATTAGTTTGTAGATTTTAAATACATGTATCTTAGGCTTTTGTATTTCTGAAATAAAGAAATCCTGTTTTAAAGCAAAAGCAGTTCACCGATGGTCATGTGTCTAAGAAGAATTGAACCCAATATACATGTATTATTTGTATGATACCGTTCTCAGAAATCTCAGGTTTAAAAGGATGAATTATACAGTTTATTAATGAAAATTAGGTGCCATAATTTGCTGCTTCGTTACTCAACTTAATACAAAGCCATGATAAAGCAGCTCAGGCAAGCTTTAATCGCAGATTTCGTTTTCCGCTCCTTTGCGAAAATTAGACACATGCAAGACAAAAGAAATTCCGAGACATTTTTATGAAAGAAAATGGATACGCAATTACGTTTCAGCGTCATGCTTCCTCGTAAACATGAAGATTTGCTTTTAATCAGCCTTGCTTTAAATATTTTTCAAGTTACAAACTTGGAAGGGGTACGAAGAAATGAAATTCGGAACAAACTGAATCAGTCTGAATGACATTACTCAGAGACGTCCTAAGAAGGTTCCGTTTTCAAAACCACACGTTGCGACAGTGTCGCAATAACATGGCTCAAAAGTGAAATTAAGAGCCAATCAGCCTAATGGCTAGTTAGCTCACGAATAAAAAAATTCACAATTCATTTTTCGGTAGTGAAATACCTGAGGCGTGTCTTCATAATGGCAACTAGGCTTCGGAGAGTTTAATAAGGCAATGACTGTACCTGGCTCATTTAAGTTCATAAAACAAAACTGCTGAAGAAAAATAAGCAAAAAAGAGCAATGCAGCAAAACAATTTGCATAAGATAAAAAAACAGGGAGTCAGTTATTAACACACGACTAAACAGGTTTGCAGCACGTCAAACATTACGTGTTGCATTTCGAAAGCAATGTTGAAACTATACCCAACCCAACATGCCAGTCCTATCCTAATTACGAGATAAAATGCAGATTAATTAGACGGACCAATTTGTCAGTCTAGTATTTCGAAACGATTTTCAGCAATGTTATCTTCACGGCCGACACTGATTTATGCTCCTCCAGTTGTATCGGCAGCGCAAACAACGTGATTTCATAAATTAAAATTGATTTTTCCGAAACTCATTATTTTCACCCAATGCGCTGCTATTAAGGTCTTCGAACACGCTGCCTATAAAGCGTGAATATTTCATTCAAGGTCTTGACAGACCAAGGGTCGAACTGTTAAAGCAGTATCGATCTCCTAGCATCTTTCTTGGGGAATAGCAATTAAGGAGCAGAGCGCCAAAGCGCCCATTGACCAGACACTGAAATGGGGAAGAAATTCAGTCGGCAGAGACAATTGAACATGAAAATGGGCGAGGCGCCCAACTCGCTCAGGAAAGCTGTATAAACTCATTTGACAAGTTTCCTGTGGCTAAGCACCAGGAAACGCACGGAATGCCGCAGCCTAAATAGCGCCCAAAATCCCAACTAATGCAATTAATAAACAATATGGCACTGATTTGAACGCAACACCCTCCCATAAACACCTACACCACTGACACCCTACAATGTATATCAAAATTAGAGCACAAAAAATGTACTGGAGTTAAGCAAATGAGACTAATCAAGGATTTCCATTATTACCTTGGCGGGCGGGTGTGCCTGACGCATCGTCCTTTCCGGAGGCTGGATGTGTGGTGCCATTCGGCTCTCCTGAACATAATGAAAAATCTAATTTAAAGTACATGTACATTGTTATGCATGTGAACCGAACGAAATAATTCCCAATGATATCATGAATAATGAGTTTAATTCGGTGACAAGTAAGGCGTGATGTAGGGATTGATGTTAAACAATTTTTGGCACATGTGCAACGATTCTTTATTTGTATTTCACTTATGACTGCATTGGAAAGTGCAGATTCTAAACTAAAATGAAAACCAATAAGCCCTTATCGGCGTAAATATTTAAGATTATTTAACCAAAGATATCGTAACAGGCTGACCTAGATATTGTCATACAATTATTTGTTGTACAGCGTATGTACTTTCTATTTACACACAATCTTTTATAACAGTTGCGATGTATCTCTGAAATTTCAGCCATTAGCAATTTTTCATGAAAACATGTTCAAGATCAGCATGAAAATTAACCTTGTCACCTAGGCCCTATATAAAAATCAACAAGAGACGTTCTTCATTTAAGACAGAGAAATGTCTAGATTAAAACATAGCGGCTTTTCAGCTATCCATCTTTTGAGCTTGCAGAGTTTTTGATCGTCATGTGCTGTCTTTAGACAGCCCATTGCTGTAAAACCCAGAAAACCAGATTTTAATTAACTTTTTAATTAATTTAGCGTTTCCTTCTACCTAATATTCCAATCGCCCGAGGACAAGTTGTTTTTAATACAGTTTCCAGTTACGACTACAGCAAATGTCAATAGTTTGTTCAAGAATGCTACATGTGATCCAATCAATAAATGCGCCGAAGAGCGAGTCAAAAAGTTCTTTCTTATTTTTCCTTCGAGAGACATTCATACAACAGAACTCATTGCGTTCTAAATCACGCACGCCAAAACCCAAAACACTCGTCAGAGTATCTCTCTCGCATTACCCACTCGTCCTTTAATCGTTCAATCAAGTATCTGATTCCCTATTAAATCGTGATTAATGATTACTCACATTGCTTCTCACAGTTACATGTATAATAATCAGCTATAAGCCAACCTTCCACAAGCGATTGGCTATTCATTTCTTGATTAAAATACTACAATAGCTAGGTTAGACCTTAATTCATTAAAAATCAGATTTCATTGTCAAATCGGAATGTACATGTATCCAGGAATACCAGTAAAAAATCATGAGAAAGTATCTCAGGTTTTCACTGCTTGTAAGAAAAAGAAAAAACATTTCTTTTCAATACAACAGGCACAATATTGCCGCTTCCCAAACGAAAGGACCACTTCTCTTGTACAATTTTAATTATCCGGAAAGAATTTTTTACGAGCAATAAATTTATGCACAAAGACTCCTTAATTGTCAGTGTCTGGGGGCTAAATAACTTTAGCATCTACAACAAGCGGCTGACAATTAGTAAAACGTATTTCAAAACTTACCATCAACAACCACTTCTTGTGAGTTCTGCTTGCCGGGTTTATATCCAGTCCTGATGGGATTCAAAATAATAGTCGTAGAGTGCGGCGATTGCGGCGTGGTAACCGGCTCCGATTTGGACTCCCCCGGGGTTTCGGCTGTGGGAAGAAGGTGAATAAAGAACACTTGAAGCTTGTTGGATTGCAGCATCACCCACGGAGGGATGACGTACGTTGCGGTGGGCATTGCTTTGTTTTCGTTTTCGAAAGATTGATTTAAGCTGTAGCCAATTTTACGGCAATCTGGGCGTCTACAAAATCGCGATGTATCCTACACCAACTGCGCAGAATACAGTCTGCCGAACCATGCCTTGAACAGCACCTGCAAAATTGCACTTTAACGCCTCGATGCACGCTTATCACTTCCTCTGGCCTACACCTGGATACCACCGTCTTTTCAGCGCCATAAGTATACCTTTGTGCCGAACCCGGTCCGAAACACCGACATCACCATCGGAGCAAAAAGTTCAATTATTTTAAGGATCGTCAAATATATTGCCATATTGAGAATACGCCGAATACAGCACTTTACATAGTTATCATAGGGCCGAAAATGAATGATGTCACATTTACAGTGTACATGTGTGAAGCAAACACTTAGCTACGATGCTGGCAGCCACAATCACCACTATCAGGACCAAGATCATAAATGCCATGAAGTTACTAACACACTGCAGCTATTGCAGCTTTAAAAACTAAACTGGAAGGTGAAAGTTAAGACCTAATCGGCGTAGTCCCTACGAATGTTTAAGCTGCGTACGACCGGATATTTTTATCTTATAAACTAATCATTCTTAAACTAACACTGTATGTCTAATGTTCACAATCAAAACAAAAACCTATCTTATAATGCCAACAGTTACACCTGATAAAGTTGTAAAATAAAATCCACCTGCCTTGGAGCCTGCATGCGAAATACACTATTCGGGTTCGATATTCGGTCGCAAAGGTGATATTATCATTTCTAACTTCTCGATGGTGCCTTCATTTTTCAGGTGTCATTATTGTGATAAGCTTCGGTGCACTTTCACAATGAAAAATGGACGGGATAGGCTAAAGGCAACGAAATGAGCTCAGAAGGGACAAAGAAGGAGGGGAGCCTGTGAACAACAGCGGGGTGTGGAGGAAACATCAACAAAATTGATATGATAAACGACTCGGTGATGCAACGCAGTGGCCTATCTGCCGTGCGATGACAGGCAACGTTGTATCTTTTGTCTCACGAAGGGTCAATCCTATTCTTCTCAATCGGGGCTTAATTTCAACAGATCTCCGGACGCCATTGTGTGCCTCATTCCTTCCACTGCCATTGCGAGATTAAATTTGGTTTGTGGCGCGGTCGTTATTTAACTCAGCGTAGCAACACAATTGATATTAGACAAAGAAACCCAGCGCCATGAAGGAGAAGAAATTGATTCTCTACAGATGCAGGGAGATAAAAAATGGTTCGGGTCCATCACCGCTTTTAAAAACTGCATCCATTCGCGATAACTGGGGCGCAAATTGACTATTTTATTCCCCAGTTTAGCAGTTTCTTTTGTGCCATTACCAGCAGTTCGGCAATCAATAAGCATTTGCTATTGTACTTTACATGTTCAGCCCAATCCATTAGACAGATCGCAGAAAACGTCCGGCGCAAGTACCAACCATTCCATCTGGAAAACTTTAAAGAGCTGTTCACCAACTTAAATGAGTCACTTCTTTGGACAACCTACCGACTAGCCCTAAATTTCGCAAAATCCACTGACGCGTCATCCAGCCAGCCCCGGATCTAAACTCGTATATCCTCACGACCCATAATTAACATATATTGGAACCCCTGTAAGGGCCTACTTAAGGTGCCCGGGCAACCGGGCTGGGTTCCAACCCTTACATACCTAACCTGCATCGCAGCATAACGCATTTCACATATCCTTCCTATCTATCTTAGTTGTCTTTCCCAAAGCAGTTCCGGAATTTATATAAAAACAGCATATTCATACTGACAGGTTCTTTTTGTCATTGGGATTAAATTCTATGCTAAGTACTTGCTTCAATTGAGCTTGTTAATCTATCAAAATAACTGTTTTCACTATTTTGCATTCACAGTATCTCTAAATTATTAAATTGAAAGCTCTGCAATCAAATGATAATGTGCTTGAATGATCTCTGCCAGGGTTCCCGCTGAAATCAAATTCAAATTAATTGGTAAAATGTTTTGAATTTACCAAAAATGTCTATAAAATAAAATGTAAACTAAATTTACTAGTTACTGTTATTAGTGTGCTAAGGAAAATGGGCATTTCCCTAAATGTGACTAGATATACTGTGTATATAAACCCTCCTTTTGGGCAGTATCATAACCAATCAATTGAGATTATGGCAATAAAATGTAAAAAGCTGGCATTTCATCTGATGAAAAATTTCCTGATTTTTCCAGGTACTGTATTTGTGAGGGAATAATGTACATTTGAAGCATACATATAATTACAGAAATGTTGCTGCCATTATTATCAAATTAGTTGGACTATCAACATTTTAAACCATTACTTCATTTATTGCATCATTTGCAGTTTAAACAATTGTTCCAAATGTTTCAACGTGGCTCGGTTTGAACTGATAATCATCGCCAGCGTTTTGGCTTGGATGTTTAGGCTGCATTAAAAGCTCGTAAACAGTAATAAGCCAACATTTGTTGTAATGATGTAAATGTAAGTCCCACACACTACTACACAAAAGTTATGTTTTACTTTGTTGTAGTAAAAACGCTACTTAGCAAGTATAAGCAATTAGAAAGCAAGAAATACTCATTATTAATTTCAGCCTTAATTATCTACCCGGCATTCCCTCGTATAGTTTTCCCGCTATAGCTCATTACCAGAAGGAAAGCACTTCCTTTCCCCCTAACATTATTATCTAAGAATTTTTCATAATTAGCCGTAGTTGGCCATCGAATAATAGTAAAGTAATTAATCGACGCTCATGTTTTTAAAATCTTTCAACGGTTTATTGGCCTTTTAGCTAACACGCTATCATAACAGTCATTTTCCAGTGAACAACGCCAACGAACCATCTTAGAAGATAAAATTAAAGAGTAAATGAAAAACTAGTTCTCCTGCAAAACTAGTGCTTATTGGTCAAATTCTCCCAAAGTTCACTTCGTGATATTCATTGTAGAACTCAGCCAAAAATTGCATCTAATTCATTGTACATTATTGTAATCTCCATCACAGCTAGGCAATACAGTACATGCGACAGAGGAATTAGTCTCGCAGAATGAATTTCTACAATATATTTGCGTCAACAGCTAATTTCGTCATGCAATACGCCCGGGAATGGCATAATTTCTTCAGTGCCATGCGCTTCAGTTTGGACCTGCCTAGGAAAATCAATACCTGTACAATGTATACAATTATGATTTATTTACTCACTCGTGGGACTGTTGACTTCGATACTTGTGCTGGATCTGAACATTTTGGAAGTTGATGGATCGGATTTCTTTGGACTCCTGGAAATGAAATATTCTATTAGCCCACTTTGCAAAGCAACAAAGCTAACAAAGGTGCATAATACATGTAGGCCTAAAGTGGTTAAAAGGTTAATACGATCATCAGAGAACTTTTCACGAAGGCCTTAGAACTGACAAATTGGCACTTTGTTGTATGAATACTAATTGCTCGATAAGATATTTCGAAAGATTTTTGCAAATAATACCAGTGAAGTCTTCTATTGTCGCCCTAAAGCAACTACTTTAAAAATCGATTTTACAAACAAACTGTGCAGCGCAACATCAACCATTACACATTTCTTTTAAGTGTCTTATTGCAAGAGAGAAAAGTCAAGGGACTGCATTCAATTTGACGCTGAATGACGTCAACAATTGAAATCTCCAAGCAGGGCAAGCCATGGATCTTTGCAGATATCTATGTAAAGCGGTTGTCAACACTAATGTAAATATTTTAAGTTGGAAAATAAACTCTCCCTTGTAGATATTAAGCAAATAAACGAGCAAAATGGGGATCAAGCATTCCATATCACCGAATCTGCATTACATAGTGCATGTATATTTAGAATGCAACCAATTCTTAAAAAACATGACATTAAATAACCCACAAGAATGTCCGTACTTTTGCACTGCTTTTCTAACTGCAATCTTATTATAAGCAAATGTATATATCATATGACATAATGAAAACAATGTAACAACTTAGCACAAAAATACACCTTTAAATAGATATTCGGAATAGCTAAGAAAACTAGCAAACCTACTAAAATTACTGATACAGAGGTGTTTAGCTGAATCAATGATAGAGAAAACGACGAAATAATTAAACGACTATTGAACAATACGAGTGTTTTAATTCGGTCAAAATAGTCATCTGATAAACCTGGACAATTAGTGATTTTCTACTATCAGATACTATTAGTCAATTTAGCTGGTGAATCAATTTTAGAAAGTGCGTTGCGGCACATAAATGGTATCTGCTAACGTCTCCGGTGTGGAGTCTCCTAAATTAAAATGACCTCA
>JAQIXS010002590.1:0-21989 GCA_034700785.1 Rossiulus vilnensis
CAATGTTTTCAACTGCATGAAAACATTGGACATTACACTGTCTCATAAAATACCTGCGGTACACGTATGCCTCAAAATCAGGTAATAAAACAATTACCCTATTGCCAATGCAATGACTTGTATAAACTTTAAAACCGAAATGACGAAAAAAAACGACCCGTAGCCCTAACAGCTGTCTAAACTATAGCTAACTGGTGAGCTAATAACGATTATCAGAAGTACCTGACATTGGAAATAAAGAGCAAATCTGTCTTAAAGTCAAGATTTTGCAGGGCATTCCAGGCGGCACCTAATATGAGATCATGTTTAACTGGATGGTTCTTGGGGGAAATGCCTGTGAAGGCAAGACATCTCAGTGAGTGTTCTTCTTATGTCTTCAAGAACTGAAATGGCCTCGTATGTTCATTAAGTGCAATTAATGCTGTTCTCGGTTGTGCACAGGTCCAAGTACACTTTCCATCGTCAACAAACGCGAGGCAAGGAAGGAAGGAAGGAGCACGTAAGGCGCACTTGAGTAGTCCATGCATTTCTATGCAATGGCCAACTCCGCAGGGCAGAGTAAATATCAGGAGCCCATTCCTAAGCACAGCACGCAAAGCCACTCATTGCCGCATTGCAATCTTTGCAAGTTGCGTTGGGGGATTGTAAATATAAAAAGCTGGCTTCTTTTTCTCTCCAGGATCAAAAAACCACATGGAGATACGGTTATTTATTATATCTATCTTGGGATATAAGCGCGCATTACTTCGACTAGAAAACAAACACGGATGTTCTCGTCTTTACTTGCTTGTTAGATAAGATGGTGGTGGAAATATAGAGTATATTTTTGCGCAACTTGTCTGTATGCATCACATTAGGCGCGTTTGGGGTTAAACAAATAGCGAGTTTGAACACGTGAGCTTCGAGGAACACGTTTTTCATACAAACCCAGAATATTCGAAATTTGGCAAAATTACCTATGCATGAGGATCGATACACCTAACAAATCATCGGTTGTGAACAATTTTCAGTATAATAAGAACAAAATCTTTACTTTTTGAGCAAATAAAAACACCTGGCATTTAAACTATTTAAAAAAATCATATTGATTGTTTTCTAAGCTGCCCATTGCATATATCATGGACAAAAATAAACACTCGCAATACCAGTTTGATGACTTTTCAAGGAATGGAATGCAATAAATTTCTATCTATTTATAAAATTTCACAAATGACTTTTTAACGACTTGAATGACTTGTAGACATAATACAAGGGTACCAAAAAGGGAGTTATGTGAGCTTTCTATGGACGTTAGGCAATGGATTGAATAACTGTAACTATTGAATTATGTCTTATTACGTCTGCCTGTCTGCCATCTTCGTACTGGTCCACATTTTCTTCAGCTATACCGCATGATTTGTTAGTCATCTATACTTTTCAAAACATAAAAAATCAAATCTTGTTTCATATTAGATTGACTTAAAAAGAATTATCCGTGGAGGTACTAGGCAAGAGTTCATAAATATCTCATTTATTTCAAAACTAAATTTTTAAACTTGCATACGGATGTACAACCATTAAAAAACCACTAAAAAATTAACCCGCATATTTTATACATTACAATATTCTCACGGAAAACTATTCGATGGGATATACTGTACATGTATTTTTTTCGTTTATTTTAAAAATTAATAAAGCGAATCAAATTGAAAACAAAACATTGCGTACTGCCCAGAGATAAACAAGTCAGCCAGTCGTCTATTGTAAGTTCTGGAGGGAACAAATTGCAATTATTTATGGATAGCATTCTTGTTCACTTCCTTGAGAGCAGTTAGCGGTTCTATAAATGTAAGAACTGGCAATGATTTATTTCCAGAAGCCGATATCAGCTTGGTTTTATAGGATACAAAGTCCCATTAATTGCACGCACTGGGATATTTTAAAACAGAATCAGATGTATGACTCACTCCTAGTTCTATTTCTAAAAAACTGCACATTGATGCTGAGATCATCTGAAAACAGGCGATTGTATTCCAATGCCAAAAATACTTCCCCGTCCGTTAGTCTAATTACAGGTTTTAGCAGTGAATATCCCTTTCATTCCATAGTCGATTGTCATTGGTTGGTAAGTTGAAGACCAAAGCAAGATCTTTTCTAGCAGGATCACTCATGCTTGCTGAACACCAGAGGATTGTCATTCAGGATACACTGTTCGCTTAAAATGCGATGGACAATGGTCATCAGTCCATCTCTGAGCGCACATGATAAATGGCGAAGAGTCGAGCTAAGTGTTACTTGACCATTGGTCGAGATATAAACAATTCCAGCGTATGGATTATACATGTACGCCAGTTCAGACAGGGAATAAAAAATAGGATGGAAGGCTTGGGGAAAGAACCAAAGTTAAGTTACAAAAGGTAGTCATGACTGAAGCGAATAACAATTGCCATCCATCATTTACCAGAAAACGCACTTCTAGCGATGTCCGGCGATGGTCAGCAGTGATAAAGCAGGAGTGCAGCGGTGATTTATAGGCTACCTAGGGGAGCTTTTTAGCTAAAGAGGTAGACTACGGAGCAAAAACAACAGAAAAGTCCTAAAAAACAGGTTGATGAATCTCGGTTCACCTCTGGAAGGAGAGGGAGGGGTCACATTCAACAGTTTGCACCTGAAAATCAATGGCCAACAGTGGCGGCCGGCTCAGTGTGGCGCAAAACTACTTAACATGAAGTATGGCACGTCTGGCATACTTTATTATTGCATTACGTTAAAACGATGCTTTCTATATCTTAAATGATTTCGATTTGGGCTAATGCATCATGGCGGAGGCAGCCATCTCCCAGGTAACAAAGATGCCCAGATAACCGATGGTCGACACGTAAGAGCATATCGAAGGGCATGCCAAAGGAAAACAAAAAGGTTAAAGTATGAAAACGAGTTCATTTTTGCAGAAGACAAGGTAATTTGGAAAAAAAATGAACAAAATAAATAAACGCAAAAAATGTTCAGAGTGCGCTTAACAACGATAGCAACATAAGAGGCTATCAACAATGATCTAAAGATTTTAATGTTATGAAATATCTATGACTGTTCAAACAAAGTTTTTAATCAACCAAAAAGTTAATTATTAGTTTTTAATTTGATTAATTCAATTGTTTTAAAACTATTTATATTTAATAAATGTCTAATGATATACAAATGTGCATTTTATGACTTTACGAGGACTTTTAATTAACTGTAAACATACCGGCTGTAATTTTATTAGAAGTTGATTTCAGAATAAATACGCACAGTTTAGTAAGTTTTTTTTAAATATATACATTATACAAATTTTAAACTAAATGTGCGTTGCCTGTGTAAATCTTTCTTAAATTTCAGAACTTAAAGATTGTTTCAATATTTTCTATTTTAAGTTAAATCTCCATTTACAAATAATTTGATTTAGTTGTTTTACATGTATAAGAAAATTGTTGAATACATGTACATGTACCATCCAAATGGCTTTGATAACAAATCATAAGTTCAAAAAAACAAACAGCATACAAGATGAGCAATGAAATTGCTGCATGATACACTGTTGGACGAGAAGCAGACAAAAATACTACCGTTTTTAATGCAATAGACACCTAATATTATTTAGAAAAACAACAAAAAAGGTGACGGTAAACCATAATGAAGACCCGTGTGCGTGCACTTATGAATATGGCTTTTGGATGGTTTATTGTTCACGGCAAGGCAACCGAATTCCCCGTTCAATAATTGCTTTTGGAAACCAAGCACTGAATCCAAAGACCAGTACATTTACGTAACTAATAAATCACTGAGGAACTTGTGCAGCAATAAATCGCTATGACTGACAGGCAAGCGCAGTATATAACTGAGAAGAGCAACAGGTAATGCTCGATGAAAAATAATGAAGCCCATAATCACCGATAACGTTCCGAAGCATCTACGTATCCAAAAATAACCATTTTTAAAACAAAAGACCAAGCGTTTCTTATTATGCACGCAGATACAGCTTCTATGCAATAGTAGCACACTGCAAGATATTTTGAAATGACATTTTATAACTTTGAATAATCACATACGTAAGTACAGATTTAAAAAAAAATATGTACTGATGTTAACATGTTAGAGTGTTTATTTCACTAATTTTTTTAGCTTTTAATTTAATTCACTTGACTCATTAACCTTCTATAAACAAATCATATGGGGATCCTAATAACACTCATTAAGCATGCAACAAATATTATTGCCAACTTCGAGATCCTGGAGCGAACCAGCCCTGGGACATAATCAGGCTCTTGAAGCGTGCCTAAATAAATGTGATATGGTTAGCAATCATGGCTGAGGCAGTGATAACACAACTTCCTGCTAAAATCGTCCGTTGACCAGCAGGAACGTTTGGCATTTTAAGCAAAGCAAGAGTAGCCCGATAAGAATGGGGGGACGGGAGAGAATTTGGAAATTACGCCAGCATTTACGAGGATTTAATGATAGCGATGAAAAAAATGGTAAAAGGCAGGTCGGGTCACGCTCCTGTCTAAAACAAAGTGGACAAACGAGATTAACAAAATAATATGCAGGACGATGGCTGTACGCGATAAGTGTACACACACAGCTTGCGAGCGCAATCCAAAGAGGGGATAATCTGTTTTTAAGGGACAAACTATCCCATCATGCCACGTGTAATTTGTAAGTTGGCGAGTAAAGAGGTGTGGGCATTGCAAGAGGAGGACCGAAACCTTCGTGCAAATGCTAATGCGACTCCACCACTGAACATAATCTTGACGCATACGTTTAACCGAAAGTGAACATCTAGCAGAAGATGACTGTTGTGTTGATTACGTTCAGCACCGTGGCAGAACCGTGTGCGACAGACACCCAGGATGCACCTCGAGTAGCCATTAACAATTACCCCAAAGCATATAACTCAGGCATAAAATAACAATTCTGCATGGGACCTCAGTATAAAGTAACAGCTAAGGAGCGTCTCATTTACGAAAATCAGATTCGCTTTTAGTGCTTAATGCAAAAACAAGATATCAAAATGTAACACAGAAAAATATTACGCGTTATATTTGGCAAGAATATGGCAAACGTTATCAGGGAGCTTTTCACAAGTTGTCATAGCATTACTGCTGCATGTTGCAACAGATTAGTGATTTAAGTAATGTATTCCTTCTATTGCTGATAATGATACATGGGCGATCCCAATTATTTGCAGCAAACATTTTAATCAAATCATGACTGCAATGAGCAGAAGGGCAAATAAGACAATATTTGATCAACGTCAATGAACATCTAGCAGAAGATGACTGTTGTGTGTCGTATTTAAATTAGATATTTTGTTCAGGTTAATATTGGCGTATTCCATGTTACCGTTTACTATATTATGAGAGACGAAAAATGGTTCTAAAATCAAAATTACTAAATGCATTGTTCCCAATTAGCATGAATATTCACCGTATTTTTGATTCACAAAAGATGTTTTGCCCGGTAAATGATATCACTGCACTATTACAATTAATACATCCGGCAATAGTGTTTAAAATTCATTGAAGGTGCATGATTGTTGAAGACATTAATCTTAAATAAAAAGTCTTTAAATGGGGGCAAAAAAACACAGGCTAGTAAATAAGAGCAACGTTAATCTATTTTGTCGACCAAGAAACGTCTATCAAATAATCAATTTATTAAAAATAATGTACATCTAAGACAACGGCGTTGACGTTCATACTTGATTTACTGTACTTAATAACCCAAAGTCTTAATAACTGTCTGTTTTTTGTTTGTCCGTAAATGATAGGTAGTGTTTCTGGAAAAGCACAACAGCTATCTTCACATCTATAAAACTTTTTTCTCGCAAGCTAAGGTTCCTTAACCCCATCACTTATTCAAACGCTGATAGGAGAAAAGAATACGCAGCAAAAATGCGCTCAGTTTATTTACTGTTCCCCATAAAATTCCTCGCGGGGTTTACAAGAAAAATTTCGTAAAAGACTTAGAAAGTTACATCGTGCTTATTTTTTTAAAAAAAAAGGGTGGAGGAAAAACTGAATAACCAAGACATCTTGAACCGAGAATAATTTTAAGCCATGACAGCGCAATGGCTTGCACAGAACAATAATAAGACATTTGCACTTATTTTCCTTGTCACCATTTAGTCGTAATCTGTGATGTATTAAGCATTATCAGTAGCATACAGTAAAGTAAGTACCCATATTAAAATCATTAATAATAAGGAGTCGTTCGTACATGCAAATCAAGTGTGTTCACATCTAGGCTAGAGGGTGAACAGGGTGTCCAAAAGTCAATTTCATAACGGACGTCTTTTGAGGGTCGCCCCTATGAGAGGTTTTTGTGTACTATTTGGCAATTTCCAATCCTGTCAAAGCAACATACATTTAGTTATATTTTTGAGTTGAAGGAGAGTGGAGGCGGTGAAAATGTATGTCAAATTAAGCATAAAAGATTCATTACCAGCTTTAAAATGTCGAAACGAGGACACGATTCTGCATACATGTATGTAAATTCACAAAATTCAAACAAAATACTAAAATGATAATGCAAGGGTGGAAAAGAACAAACAAAAATAAGGCCATCGACAATAAATGTGGCCTGTATTTTCGCGTTTTACATTCCGCTTAACAGGAAAATTCGATAAGTAACACGACCTGATGATACGATTGTTCGAAATCAAATGTTTGCCTTGGCCTGCTATTCAGCCAACGTTCAGAAATTCCCAGTTGTAGTCAAATGCATTCGATGTTCCACACACACTGTGCCATTGATTTTTCCCAATTAACCCATTAGATTGGAACTTGAAGGATAGGCAAGGGTGGCGACATGCCACTAAATCAATAAGGCATAATACAAAGCTGTCAAGATGCTATCAATTCTGGAGTCATTTGCATCTCGTTGCATTGCATGCTTGACATTTATTCCTTCGGCTATTATTTCCCATGGACAAGACAGAAATACATCAAAGCATTTGTCAAGTATTTACAGAGTGCCTCATTAAAAAAAGTACGTTAAATAGTAACGGAACTTTGCATTACTGATATTGCCATGGGGTATTGTTTTTGTTGCTGTTGTTAATATAAAAATGTTAATGCTGAATCTAATCTGTTGTTATATTTTAAATTTTACATCACTTAACATTCCCTTCATACATGAAAATCACCTCCAATTACGACGATATAGTGGAAATGTGATCTTAACTTCCATATTTTTTTATATCACATGTGTTAAATTCGATTTTAAACTAAAGACAATTTCACTGCCGCTTAATTCCTTTTAAGAAAATGTAATATATGCTAATATAAAAAGTTTTAACTTTAGTATAAGTCAATGTATTATATTTCTCAGGTATGGAAATATAGATCTACATGACCACATTTGCAAATATGTTGACATGTACTGTACATGGGCATATACCGATATGAATGAACATATACGGTCATATACATGTTGGTCCATTTATGGCCAAATTCTGGGCTAACCATAGATGGAATCCGTCAGTTTTGACGATATATGGCCCATATTTGCATTTTCCACCCAGACATTACCCACGCGTTTGCTATAATATCTTATAAGCTGGCAATTTCTTATAATAAACAGAAAATCAAATTGGCAGTCTTTAACCTTTACCCAGCATTCCAACAAAACCGAAACCACTCTCATAACAGAATCCGCCAGTTTTTTTAATCAGTTAAAAAGCGATGAACAAATAGGCGGTGCCTTTCTGCAATGCCTCCAGAGAAAGAGGCGAGAACCTGAAGAAAAAAAAGTCCATAAAAATACGTTTTAAAGGAAAAATCTGCAAGGTGGGCAGCCATCGTGACTCACACGATTTTCGTTTATATGCATTTTTTTTGACCCCCCAAAAAAAATCATGTGTGCTCACAAGTGCATCGAAGAATGCGCCTAGTTAATAGTACCTGATCAAGAGGCGAATAATAGACAGAGCACCCTGTCATTAACAATAACGAGCCTTGGGTGGTTTTTACGGCGCTGGCAATAAGTTGGCTGAAGCAACAAACCAAAGCGACACCGATACCCATAAGGCCTGATGGAGAATGGCACCATTGCACCAACGTCCTGCAATCGAGCGTGCCAAAAACAAAAGCGCACAGCATCAACTTGAACCACCTTCGCTTCTTTTGCCACGCCACCCCTTTGCCGCTTCTCTCCTCAGAGCGGCCTCCTGGATAGCAATTTGGGATGGCCCACTAATGATAGCCCTAACGACGATGTCAACAGCTGAAGCAAATTATAACCACCTAGTCTAGAACTGGTGTTTGCTTTGCGAGAAGAAAACGTAGCCGAGGGAAATTCCCAATAATGTTGCGCACATCAGTGACATACCGACAGGAACCTGGCCGAGGTGGCTTCTGGGAAGTACCAGATTGATCGGAGACGTAATTGAGGGCGTAGCAAACGCAACCAATCGAGCGAGTCTGACGAGCAAACAATGCTGCCAGACGTGTGCTAATTGCGAACATCTGGAAGTCAAAAATGTCGTTTTGCTAATTATTTGCCTAATTTGTTTGCGAAAAAATGAATTTCAATTACCAGAGGCAGGGAGTGGGGTTGCGAGCCTTTTTGGTGGATAAAGGACGCACATTGTGTCGCCGTATTGTCACAACAACGGATCCAGGTGCAACGGACCATTAAGGACGAATCATTGGTCGTGCTTATCGCGATTTTCTTCACAAAACCGCCAATGGTACAAAACACCTCAAAACAATGCCGGTGTTCTCTTTTTGAACACACTGGGTTCAAAATGTTTGCAAAAACAACGCCCGCTGGCGGACTAATTAATGAAACTGTTAGTGCAGAAAGTTGCAGGATTGTATGTTCAACAATCGAAAAGCGACTGCATTTTCCTTCAATTATCGTTAGATCCCCATCGGCTATCAGGTAATTAGGTGTAAAAATAATGGCGTTGATTTCATGGTCATACTATTTTACTATCAGAATGGACATTAGGTGAAGGACTAGGTGATTTCATTTTATAATGATTTCGATTCTGAACTAACAAATGAACTAAGCCCAATCCTAACTCAAATTCTTCATGGAATAATCCATATCCTAAATCAGAATCACATATGTACATGTACATGTATTTCATTACACTACCTTGATGGAACTGGTCAGTTTGGTTGACCTGCTAGTTACAAGACCATCAGGGCTAACTTGACATTTTTATCATTATTCAGGGGACCACAAGCAAACAGCAAGTACCAGGTACGACTATTACTCATTTGACTGGATGCATCATTAATAGTTAAGCCTGGTTGATTTCATTCTGGCAATAAAGTCAAGCAATGCGGAATATACAATTCCAATATAATGGAGCCGTAATTAAGTTTAATCGTTGCAGGAAATGCAGCCTTACCTTGAAATTTTATTACTCGACGATCAAAAATCGCATTGGCGGATCGAAGGATGGTAACACGCAATTAAGGAAATGAACGTTTCTTACCTGTAAATAGAAAACAAAAATAAAAATCAACGCCTGTTTAATAAAGGAAAAGTGTTACAGTGCGTTTTTATTGACGCTAACAAATGCCTGAATATTCAGTGATGTCATCAAGGATAATATGGTTAACACCCAGTCAAACTTAATTGCCGCAAGAGTATATCATGCAATATAATGTCAAATATTCTCAACTCCAGCTTATTTTCTACACTAAATAGATTCCTAAACGTCAGCAGGAATACGTTCGCATTTCTCGATGCAAGCAAGGTAACTTCTGGCATACCAAACAAAATATTGAGCCCAACTTTATACTTGAGGAAATTAGCGGATAAATGTAGTGAGTGTGCAAGGCGGAAATATCTGAATTAGGCAAACAATGGTCAGGCGCGTCCAGCTACTTAGATGTCATTTTAGTCATTAACCTTTTTTTTCTTCTCCCGGACGCAGCATCTGACATCAATCAGATAAGTTCAAAGTTGGAGTAGGAAAGAGCATTGCAATCAGCGCTGGTGTATAACAATTTCGTTCCGCTCGGTTAAACTGAAATATTATTGTGTCGAAATTAAATGGCAAGTTAGACGGTTGACAGCGTTTCTCCGCACGGCAAAACCGCCTTTCAGACGATAAGAGCAGCGTTTATCAAACACTTTGTCAGTTTGAACAATTTTCAAACAACTTTATAATTTCAACTGAAGTGGGTGGAAATTCTACCGAAAAAATCGAGCGTGATGAGCTGATTTGCATATACGCCCGAAGCACTGGAAAGACGATGCCACGGTTAAGGTGCTGATGTAAATGGCAGCATCCAACCAATAAGTGAACATGCCAGAAATACATGTAGGTTGTATTCAGAATTCCTGAAATAGTATGCTTTCGGATTGTTTCCATTTGGATAATGCAAGCATTGGCCAAAAAGCTTCTCAGAATCCAGAAACGTGATATCAAGCATACTTTGGAAAAGTTACTTAGCTTTTTTATTTATTTTTTCTAGAGGGGAATGGCATGGTTTTGTCCACCAGGGGGTGGTAGGAGCCAGCTCGAGCAGAGATATAATTGAAATGGTTGGCCAAATAGCAATGTTTATTGACAGACTGTGCTTCGCCTTGAGGATCTCTTGTCAGATTTCACCAACAAGAGGGACTTAATTAAGTTGTCAGTTAACTAACTAGCCAGTTCTTCTGATATGAGAAAGCGGAGACCCTAGACCAATAGAAAAAATTATCCAGGGTGGACAAGAAAAGCACAAAAAAAAGCCAGCGCCAAGTAACATGCGTAATTTTTATAAGGATACACACAACTGGAATATCCGACATATACAAGAACGTCATTTGCCCAACAGCTACCTTAGCAAATAGGGAACTAAAAGAGTGATAACAACGCGACCAAAAAAACTAGGGCCGAGTAAAGGAATGTGGACCAGCTGGCGAATAAAAGTGCAAGAAAATGAGAAAATGGGCATGCTCCTGGTCGTAATTAGATTCCCTTAATCATTATAAGCCAGGAGAAATCTCCAGAGATCTGTACGAAAAAATGTGATGCTCGGAGCAAGGTCCATAATAAAGTAATTGATTTGACGCAGAAATCTGCCTTATCCGTGCCCCAACTTCCTAAGCACACAAGTTAAAACTGAATTGGACAGAACCTCCGCTAGGCTGCGATGGTCTCAAACTTCTCACACATGTATTGTAAGATGAGTTTACGTGCAGTAGGGGCCTATAATATATGGACGTAGTCATTGGGCATGGAAGACGATACGAGAAAATGCGAAAGGTGTTGGTTAAATTCGAAAAACGTAATTGACGAATAACAGTGAAAAGAGTTCCAGGAAAAATTGGTATTACGGTAATTGCAATTTATAAACATTTTTTCTGTAAAGGAAAAAGGGACTATTTTTGTGTACGCTGCATTCCATGAAATCAACGGAGCAATAGGATATACAACAACTTTTCTTCCAGAATTTCTCACCAATACGCTGAATGAAAAAAACAGGTATCGTGGACTGGCATTTGCAAATTGCGGTAAAATATTGCAAAATTTAATCTGTATTTATTTTGCCGTTTATTTTTCAACCATGTAGTTAATTTTAGATGACATTTCGCGTATGCTGTTTTAACCCAATTTAACCTACGTTACTAATGCAATAAGAGGAAGCACAGTGTACATTGTTAACTGGTTTTCAAAGCAGTTGTAGGCATATCGTATCTTACATTGTATTGTAAAATATATTTGGATTTCCATACCTATTTAATGATTAAGCCATAGTCGTAAGAATAAAATTAATTATCAACATGACCATTTAATCACATTTAAAGATCTTTATTGACTTTAATGACTTGTTTTATCTTTTACTTTGAAAATAAGCATGTTTTGCAGTCTCATTTAAGTCGTACGATATAACTGGTGTGATTATCTTTGTTCTAAAACAGTAACGTTTTACAAAGCGAATTATTAAAAAAAAAAGACTAACAGTGTAATTGTATTTTCTGCCTTCGGACAATCTCATGTTTGATATTCATCAAAACATTGCAGATATAATTTTGTAAACGCAAACTTTTCAACGCAGTGATGCACAAAAGCTTCAATTAAAACATAATCAGAAAATATTTCGGACTTGTTCATCGTAATCCAAATATAAGGCAGGACAATCGGATGAGCAGAGGTTAAGGTTTAATTCTATGCAGCATTCATAAGCAATATGAAGATTAAACTCATTGGACCACTAAACATCATAGGTCATTATGGACTCATGAAACGCTGCTTAACATAACAAAAGCAACGAGTCAAGTCTACTTGCGGAGACCAATTAAGGAACATTGTTTCTTCAGAGCGCATGCGCAGCTCTTTATATTCCATTTAGATTCATGTACACTTGTACTCGAGTATATCCGCAGTACTGTAAACTGTAAGGGTTGCCATAAACATACAATATGCCTAGCCAATGTATTTACGATAGCCCTTAATAATTTAATATGAATACAACGATAATTTCAACATGTCACTTTAGTCTTTATTCAATACCATATTAAAATATCGAGAAGCCCAAAACGACAAGAATGACATAATTGTTCCAGTTTCCGATAAATATTATAAGTGCAAGTGTTTGATTCAGAAAACGTTCAAGGGTTCAAAAGTAGTCCATGACTATTAATTTATCCATAAATTATGTTGTTGATTTTGTTTCCTGACATTAAGTAGCTAAGATCACAATATACACGGAAAATTTGGATAATTCGTTTTAACGGTGTCAAGACGATGTTAGTTTATCATAATAAAGATTTTCAAACAGATTTTAAAGTCATAAACGACAAAGGAACATCATCAAGAGAAAATCCTTGAATTTTGAAAGTTTGACTACAGCCAACAATAGGATGAGATTGAAAACATGAAGTACACACTTGGGTACACTAGACCATGACAATTGTACTATAAAAAAAGTTGCAAATAACGGTTAAACAAATTTAAACTAGAAAACTACAGTAGTAGGTCGAGTATGTAAGTCTGCAATTTTTTTTATAAAAAACAACGAGTGCGAGAGCTTCCAAAAGAATAACACGGAAAAGAGAGAAAGAAAGGGCTCATTTAGAGGATGGATACATGCTCACCTCCAATTGGTATTAATATTACATCAACACAAGCACACCTGCAAAACTTCCAAAGCGCCAGGAGAATTAACTTCAATCAAGTTAAATGAACATTCAATTACATCGACGGAAAACAGAGAGTGGCCTAGATCCAGCAAACTGTCTATACAGCTGCTACCATCGAAATCCTTGCCAGCAACACAAACGTATCAAACCAAATCAACAAATTAAACACAATACAACAACTATTGCCAACAGGGAACTTTATGCAGGATTTCCTAACGCCATTTCATTTCAGTAAAAGACACTACGCAAAAGTGTCTCGAAATCTGAGACAAAATTGAAGAAACATTAGAAAACGCTAACTGCCAAAATAGGACACACTGTTTGTACTTATAATTCAATACAACTCAAGACTTTTGTACCAACTTCATAATGAATATCACAGGCCAGCATTTACAACAAGAAGAATAAACATTCCAAACAAAATCTCTTAAGATGTTTCCCTGATATTATCTAACCACCTTTGCAAGTGTTGGTCATATACTATATCCTCAAATACATACAATATGAGGCATAAAGTGCCACTTATAAATATACGAACATGTTTCGAAAAATTTCTGAACTTAATTTATTTTCCAGTTTTTCTTACTTATGTTTCTATAGGTTAAGGTGGGACGTAAAATGTTTCTTAGCTTTTTATGTATCCCGAACCTTGAAAGTCTTAACGCAGTCTCAAGGCAAAAGAAAGCAAATGACGAACATTCAATGATACACAATAAACTTGCAATTCCTGTAAAGAAGCATAAACCAGGTTTCAACTGACAACCAAACGGAAAGATCAAGGTCCTTTCCAAAGAAAAAAAAGTACAACATTGTCATCGCACATAAACTATTTTGAAAACAACAGGCGATCAGCAATGAAGATAACAGTGCAAATATATTGAGCGGGTCACCAGAAAATATAACTTGTCATTTATCCAAAAATCAAATGACCCTTCGTTCATTTTAAGGGTGCAGCGCATCGAAAGATCATTATTTATTTATTTATTTTAACAAAAATCACTATTTGTTAACTCATTCTTACAATGTAATTCCTCTGTGTCTGTAAGATTGTAGGGCATTTGTAGAACAACGTATTTCTGAAAACAAAGTAAAACGGAACCAAGCCTCTTTACTTCGCTCGCGGTGCTCCTCATTTTTAACATTAATTAACATGTAATGCACTGACATCTATTATTTCATGACTTCATAACTCGGGTCCTTTGTTTACAGGATTATTATTTTAAAAGTATATAATTTATACTTCTAAAAAATCGTAATGATAAATCACTTTTCAAAAAATGGTCGTCTACGAAGTTTGATCTCCATCTTAATGTTTGGAAAGAACTTTGTAAAACATTGCCTTAAAATTTATGATTTTGAATATTTTAGTACTATGATAGTTTTTTACTGCTTAGTTTTTATTTGCGAGCGTAGGCGTTCATCTAGCTGACCATCCTCCTAGCTGGCAAAGCTCTTTTACCAGATTGAGTCGGCCCTGACACCAAAGTTGAAGGCGTCAAAGAGAGGCGTTTTTAAACGTCACAATATCCATGCAGAATTGCTTCATTTTAATGCATGTTTACGTTTCCCGTCATAAAATGGTAAACAAGAATTATCAAACGCATCGAGAAAGGCGAAAACGTCTTTCAACAACATGGATGGGTTTCAATAATAACAGATGAGAATCTGTAATGTAGGGTTTCTAAGTTCAAGTGTCATAAGAACTGTCTTTCAAGAGGGTCAATGTTAAAAGCTCGATTTCAGAGAGCTCTAGTGCCGTGATGACTTCAAAACAAGTTGATACTGGTGTTTATAGGCGATATGAATAAACTGACATCATTAATGGCCAGCAAGAGATGGATTAGCACTTAAATTTATACATAATATTCTCCCAATCTGAGAAAATATAAGTAAATTTCATCACAAATTAAGGATTTTTCATACACAGAACGTCGAGTTGTGACTTTAAAAACTAAAAACTGATGATGAAACTTTTCTGTACCAGCGATACTAACAAAATCGAATTTAAAATAGTATCATTAGCCACATAAGGTGTGTTGGTGATAAATTTAAAGGTAGCTAGAAAAATAATCCCTCAATAAAGGAATATGAACATTTAGTTGTTGAGGCATCCTCAAAACGCACTAATGTTTACAGAAGAGAAAATGCTTATCTGGAAGGCTGCACTTCAAACGTAAATACAATATATTTCATGTTACCAAGAAACTGACCGATACGTAGTAAATAAAAGCAGACCCATTGTTCATAACCTTATGCTTAAAAAAAAAAATCCAATAGTGTACAATGATAAACTAAAAAAAGAGTAAAACAATGTCCAATTTCATGGATAAGAGAACAGTGGTCAATATAACGATGCACGTTTAATGGAAAACATTTGACAAACGACCACGTCAGAAATGCAGGAAAGAGCAAACATTAAAATAAAAACAACGAGAAACTGTATGATTCAAGGCGAAGCTAATGTTTTCAAATCTAGCTTATGCAGCATCCTGAATGCAATGTATTCCTTGCAAATCATTGATTTTGATTAGAATTACAAAACTTGTCATATGGCTTGGCATGAATTTAAAAAAATGATTCCAGCTTTTTATATGCATCAAACTGGCACTTAGTTACAATGCGCCTTATTAAAAAGAAATTATTTTTTTCTAACAAACCTACGCATTTCAGCATAAACTTACCGTGTATTACTTTTTTATAAAGACACTATCCAGTCATCGACATTAAACGCAGTATTTTTTCTTCTTTTTTTACCAGAAATAATAGTGCCCAATAAATTCCAATTCAAGTTAAACATTGATGCCTTGGCCCATATCTTTACTGTTCTTTTTATTAATGGATAAAATATAACAGGTCGACGATGCCTTATTTCAGTATGTAACGATTGATTTCCCTCCATTAAGAAATTGGATAATTTCGGGAACGACCAATTGATTGTGGCTGCTCGGGCCATCTGGCACAGCTCACCCTATGTCTTTTCCAACTGGCCATCTTTGACAAAATGCTAAGTGGAGCATAAGGACCCCCTGCTACAATTAATCCTAATATTTTAGAAAATGAGCTGATCGCCCTCAACTAAAGCTCATGTGGGAGGTCGCAATCATTGTCCCATCCATGGTGTGAATGAGAAGGACCAGGCGGAAACCATACATTTGACACGTCACAAGAATATTATCCTGTCGAAAACTATCATTCAGAGCACCAATTTGGGGGAACTTTTTTCCTGAATGTGTGCCGTGCCATTGGGTCACACTGCTCGTAACGGTTTACTGCACTGCAGCGAATAATCGGATATAAATGAAGAGGGAATTCAAGCAGCGAAACAGAAATCGTACAAAAGCTAACAAAAGTGGAGAAAATGTGGGACAATAAACCAGGGGTGCATATTATTGCAAAACAAGTAAATGCCGAATTATAAACAGCCAGGGAGGCCAGACTGCATGCTACAAAGTCTAGAGATGGCACAGCCGTGATAAGCCGTGGAAAATTAATTGCATTTGGGGAACAATTGCCATGCAAGACGCCTGTAACGCTTGACAAATGAACATTGTTGGGTGACACACTTTTGTCAGCCTCAACTGCAAAACAGCACTCGGCACAGCATGAAAGCGCCACCGAAGACCACGCACCCTTAAGAGGTTTTGGGCAAGGATGAGACTCGTAAATCACAACGATCAGGAAACGCCAGAGGATTTTTTACTATTTGAATGTACGATACATATGCTCCAATAATTCTAAATATAAAAGTTACTGGAGTAATTGTATGTCACAGAAAATTATTCCAAATCGTGGATTCAAGAGATTGCAGCAATTTTTTTGCAAATAGGAAACTTGTTGGTAACATGTGGGTTCCACTGAATGGGGTTTTATAGGAATGAACCCACATGGTACCATGTTCCAAAACACCACATAAACCAGTAATGGTGGTTTTTGTGAGAACCTACAATCAAGGACTTGCTGGGAACCTGCAGGAAGCTATACACGGGGATTTCTAGGAGCGCGCATGTTTGTATATACTGGGTCCAAAACGAGCCAAACCAGCAATGGTGGAACCTATATTCTTACAAGACGTTGCTAAGACATTAGATTGTGCTGATATCTTCAAATACAAGCATGAAACAACACGGTCAAAAACTTCAACTGCGACAACCGTTACAGCACAAAGCAAAGCAATTTAGGAACAAAATTAAAGACAACATGTGGCCATGATGCATTCCGCTTTCAGAAAGAACACATGGTGAAGTACAAATGTCGTTTAACAGGGTTAGCATTTGCTTTAACCCCACGAGCATTGCTTTTGACACAAAATTTAGCCAATGTTGCTGATTCAGCTTTTGATGAAGTGGCACTGGAATTTAACAGAAAGTAGCCTACTGATGAGATAAAGGACAGGCATAGAATAGAAAGTATTGTATCTATTTTGGTCCAAGCCTTTTGGAATCAAAGTAGGTCGATAAACCTACCTAAGGCAGGCAAGAATGATTCTTAGCACATGCTCATAATGAGTAGCACCTTCAATTCACAGAAGTATTTCTGTCGCAAAATGACATCTCCAAATCTGATGCAAGCAATTCGAAAGATGTGTGTGAGCAATATGAAATACAGCACTCAGACTGACAACACTCATCCAGACGTTGTGAATTTCATAGCACATGTAAGTTAAGGAGTGAACAAGCGCAGACTCCACCGTCTAATTGGCAATGTAATTAACTCAGAAGAAACTAATTTATTTCCAATATAGAAGAGACCTTGGAACGTCAACTGGAACGAGCTGAGAGTCTAGCAGCAGACAGTAAACAGTAAAAAGCGCCTCGACTAGCATGCGAGCTCACTAATTACAATTGTTGCTGCTATACTCAGGGTTATCCTTTCATTTATTGAATGTCTGTATAAAATAATGATGTCAGAGGAATAATGGGAAATGCTCGTACACATCCGCGGATAGCCATCTCCAACGTCAGCAGCCTTGACGGGGACGAAATGGATTTTCACAAAATTAAGCAGCAATAAAAGCTGCAAGAATTAGGAAATTACGCCAACAATGCTAAATTAAGTGCCACGATGTAGAAACCAAAACGGCCGGCCATTAGCAGAACCTTGGGCGTTGGGGACATCAAAACCAGAGCAACGTGCTGAAATTGCAAGAAGAGCACGAGTGGCAATTGACCCAAGAGATCAGAACTTGATATCGTAGCCCAGAGACGCAACAGCGCCATCAGAATGGATTTCTGAAGAATCGCAGCGCAGCTACAGCGTCCTCAAACAACGCTGCAATTTGTTAATTAAGTATTAATATTAAATCAGGGTTCTCACAGCTTTAGTCGGATAAAATCCCCTGACTTTCCCAGGTTATAAGTTTTATTTTCTCTTGTCCTTAGGGTTCCCCAACGAGCAATGATAAAAGAAAATAACCTATTTAAACATACTGGGTATATACTATTTCTACTCAGTCAGCTTCGGACAACAAGTATTGAACGCAAAACGTTGTGCAATAAAAAGAAATTCATGCTACAACAAACCCAGACTATCGATATCCAGATTTCTCTCAATCACTTAGATGCTACGAATTTCATTAAACTTGGCAAATTTCGACAACTGAATGAGGCAGCTGATTTATCATTCATCTTAGCTTCCAAGTTCTGCTTGTCTTTCAGTTCCCTTAGCCCCCTATAAATCAGTACACGTGGAATTATCGATAAATGAAATACTGCAGCTCCTGGATTGACATTATGATTCAAAGTTAGGGAACCTCCTGAATTGTTGGAAAGATTTGAGAATTTTTCAGGTTTTCCAGATATACCAGGTCCTGTATTTCTTAAATTTACAAGATCTTTTAAAAAGATTTGTACACAAAGAGTACGACCGCATTGCTTTTTGTTCAACTTGTTGCAAGAATCATGACCAAGTAGATTCACAGATGTCCTCCAGAACGGTACATTCAGAGTCAGAGAGCCTGTCACGTGGCTATGAGTACTATAAGCAGCTATGAGTCGTACGTGTACCATTTGGCAATGGCCCACACGTACCGCTGGTTGCTCTGCTGAGAACGCCTTGACATTTGGTCACACCGTTGCCAATTCCTGTCCATTTTTCACTTTTCATGACTAACATCAACCGCCGTGCAGGAGCAATGAGGAAAGGCCGCGAAGGACATGAGTTTCACCTTGATTCTTGCCCAGATACATATCCCGCATTTATCAACCGCGAAGACGTCGGAGCCGAATAACAACAAGAAGAACGACGGTAAATTGCAGGAGGATTAATTAGGAAGGAAAAAAATAATGATCATGGCATGGAGTGTATGGCTGCGTGAGGTGAAATGCCACCGTGACAGACATAAAAATGGAGGAGGCCTGGGCATGCAGAGACGGGTTCGGAAAACCAGATAAAAAAAACCTCAGTAGAGACAAAGAGTGACAGCCGTGAAAGATGATGCCCCAGCCAGAATTTGGTGTCCTCGCCACTCGATAACTGTCGGCAGATTTGCACAACAAACAAACGACCAGAGGTAATTCAGTTGTCTGTAACTGCTGCTGCATTCCTGAGTTCCATGCGGAGATTTGATTGAAAGCCCACTCCTCATACGCGATGTAGACGAAGGGGGGAAAAATGAAAAATTACTAGCGAAAAAATTCATGTTGCCCCTAAGATTAACAAATCCGAAACTTTGAAGTCGAATAAGTATAGGATTTTCACATTGGCCAAGAGTTGGACGACAAGTGAGAAACTGGGAAAATTCGAAGAATGTCAAATAATCAGTTTAGAAAACGGTTTGATTGAATTAACACTTACTTCATGAGGATCATCTTTTGACACTAGCTCAGCACTTTTCATTTCTGCCCAAAATTAACACACACACACCAAAAGTATTATTTTTAATGAATATTTGTTACAAAAGTGCTTTCTTCTAACAAACGTTGACCACTGCTTTTGTATTTACCAGAACCGATAGCTGAATTATTTACAGAATTATTACAAAAAAAACCTTTTTTTAACTGTTACTGGACATGTGTTGTCACATGAATTATGACGTCATAAAATTGAGTCAGCCATGTATAGAGATTGCCATTAGAAACAGGGTTTTAAGTACCGATGCTAGATAGTACAGTTTTACCATGTATCCTGTTTACATGTTTCGTTGCACCATTCGCATGCAGTACAGAAAATACAATTATTTTTGTTACAGGTAACTTTTTGTTTAAATATCATTTGTTGTGCTGCCCTATGTGTATAATGTTGACAAAGTATTTGCTGTAGGCAAAATAAGGAGCAAGAACATTTGCTCAATTCCATAAAAAAAATCTTCAATTTCAATTGTAATATATATAATTAGCGGCTTAGTTGATGGCCACACACAGGCAACTTTTTTGAGTTTTGGACAGGCAAGCACCAGTCCTAAGTTTACACTTTGATCCACCTTTTAATGAGGAACATGACCAATCTGATTGCGCAGTACATATCACCTTCCATACAGACCAATCTTTTTTCCTGATGTTTTTATTTTTGTAGCAATAAGTAATTTCAGCTAGTACTGTATTTTCTGATAAATGACCCATACCACCCCCTTGGATCCACCATTGATACCAGATACATGTATTTTGCTCCGAAATTGAAATAGTTTTCAAACTAATGAGCAAACATTGCATGTGGGCAGATCATATTAGGAGAGTCTACGAGTAAAATTGGTCATTTGTCAATTGTGAAGACCGGATATGCAGACTAGTTTTCCAAATCTGGCCAGTAGACATATATGTATCTATAACACCACATTGGTATATGCTTTACAGAAGCTTTTAAGGCTATAGGAGGCAGTGTGTCCCAAATGAAACAGATAGGAAGACGAAAAGTGACGATGTAATTATTGAGGATAGTAAAATGTGACAAGGATTCTATAAAGACCACACGGTCGTACGATTTCGCATGGTATCCAAACAAATGCAAATGGAGAGGACAAATTTTCCGGCTTATAAATTAAAAGCTGTTAGAAGCAGAAGCTATTAAGCAATTTTCTCCGTCGTTCCTTGCATTACACTTTGACTAGGATTAAGAAGTTAATGGCGTAATGACGAAGGGGGAAAATGAAGATTAAGTACCAAGAAATCGTATTATAATTGGAAGATGGAGCGAACGTCATAATGCGAGATATAAAAAGCGCATCGCTCTTGTCTACGAAAAATCATACATAAGCATTTAAAACATGGACAAAAAAAATGGAAGAGAAATTGAAATTAATTATGTCGCATTGGAAATAACTACGAGTTGAGAAGAAACCCCTCGAAAAGTCAGGGAATGAGATTATGACGGCATACTCGAGAGATCAATGAAGGCAAAATTAATTACATACATGGAAAAGTTCTGAATGGTGGAACGAACCAAGCTCTCCAATGAGACATAATTAAGTTGGCTTTAGTTGCACACTGCACAATGTGACATTTGCACACACAAAAAACTGCAGTCCGTATATAATGATAATGATGAAAACGACTTCATATAAATAAATAGTTTGTCGTACACGGTAAATAATTAACTGAAGTTCACAGCAGTTCAAATATGAAAGATGCATCGACCATTATTATTGGCAAAACCACACATGTACTGTCAGTATGCATCAATTGTTCAACATAGACAGTACGGTACCGTACATTCAAGGCATTTATTAGTATTCTACATCATTTCACCAGCATTACCCAAGCACGATCATTACATCTGACTGCATTTGCTGAAATTGATAGAACATCCGTTATACATGTGAATTATTAACTGATATACAGTGGTCAAAAAAAGTATTTGGCCAGTGTGTTTTTTTTTCATTTACATGTTTATTTTTACAGATAATGGTACAAATATTTTTTGTAATATTACTGACACCTTGTTAA
>JAQIXS010002591.1:0-21984 GCA_034700785.1 Rossiulus vilnensis
ACATATCAAACCATTTAAACCAAGTCGACCCATCTTAAGTGCCAGTAGAGAGGAATGGGAGGTAACTTCGGATAAGTAAAACTTCGGATAAGTCAAATATTTTTGGGGGTCCCCTGGGACTTTGAGTTATCGAGGTTCGACTGTATATTTCTTAGGCTGAGATATGAATTTTCATCTTTACACATGGTTTTTACATGATTTTAAACGTTTATTGAAGCAGTTAGAAACATAATTGATTTAAGTAAATAGCATTGTATGTATAAAATCATATCTTTTCTTATGTGACCTTAAAAATATTAACAATAAAAATCAACTATGTATCTAAGGTAATACCATTACCTAATTAAAAATGGTAATGGCATCGGTTCTTACTTTAATTATGTAAGATATAAAAAACTTATCTTCATTAACGTGTTGAACTCTTGTTAAAATAACACCAGTTGTTAAATTTAGCTTACAGTCATTAATTTATTATGTAATGAGTGCTCATTACCAAGTTGCACATGCATGTACGTGTATTATGCGTTCCTACAAAGTCCTAGGTTGGTTCCCGCATACTCCTAGTTGTAGGCCTAATATAATGGAACCTATACAGTACACCCGCAATATTCAATTGCTTAAAAAATCGCTGAAAACTACTAATTTTACAATTAACTGTATTTAAGAGTTTACGTTATTTGATGCAGCAGATGGACAATAATTTAAAATTTAAAGGAATTTAAATTCTTAAAAACTTCAAGACAAGTTTAAAAACTACATCATTTGGGTATACCTTAAATTTATCACAAATAAAACCAACATTTATTGCATAATCTTACATTTTGGAACTAGCTTTCTCAGTTTTTATTCTCAATTTTACAATTGTGGAAAGTTTTTTAATTTGATTTGCAGTTCCATAATTACTGCATTTTTACACTCGATGATGGCATGTCTTTTCCAAATTTTGAAACATTTTGCATACCACATCCATGCGGTTTAGTTAATAGCGTACGTACAATCCTTGATAAGAATGCCAACAATGGCGTGTATTGATTTTAATAAATGCCATTTCTCACACTGCTTGAATTCAGTTTTTTGCTACTAGGCATATCCGGGCATAATGCCCGGTTTAATCCCTCGAAGGTGAAGGCTGTTTTTGTTTGTGCTTTTTTATAATCAATTGACTTTCCTGCAGGCATCACTGGGACTGGGCTTTGGCAACTCTGGCTAAGAGAAGATTAATGAGCTCCAACTTTTTTTTTTGCTCGTCTGATTTTCATTCAATTCTTGTCTTTACTCGATTCGACCAATGTTTTTTATACTTTTGATACGGTATGAATAACTGCGTTTACTCCGTTGTTGCACCCAGTGCGCATGTCGACACCCTTTTCGCCATATTTCTCGCAATATCTTTCGGTCTTGCATGGCGAACAAAGTGCGTGGCAAGCTGAATGGATGGCATCCGTGCTTGGGGGACTCTGAATTGAGTCTTCTGTTGGCCATGGAGTGTAGGGTTTGTAGGAAAAGCTCACAACGCATTTAAGCAGTTTCGCTCTAATCTTCATTGAAGCGTGCTTTGGGGAGGAGAAGTGCGTTGAGGTTAAACCGCACGGAAGACAAGCTGCTCTTTTCAATCTTATTTCAAACGACAATGCCAAACAAATGGGTGGGGATATATAAATAAATAGATAGACAAGGGCACTGCTCAACGTGTACGCGCTTGTGCAGTTTAATCTTCTCCCCGACGTTTTATTAGCATCATCTACATAAAGATGGGAAATGTAGATTGAAATGCTTACAGATGTAACTCAGATTGAATTCGGCAGCCTTTAGGTAAACTGCGGGTATTAAATGCTCACGTCAGGACTAAAGAAGGAAATATATACTACATGTACAGTGTTTGTATCCCCCTGTCAGATGTCTTTTTATTTGCAGGGCAACATTACACTGTGTTGCTCTCATCGTAATGCAGAATTCATGTATTTAAGGTGAAAGTATGTTGACTCAGAAAATCTTGTAAACATAGCATCTCACCATAAATCTCTGAAAAATTTATCCCACATTTAATCTGGCCAAGTTAGGGTGTCCTTAAGGCAGGAAAGACATTAAAAATCATTAACACGGCAGTATTCATCAGTGTTACTTTCATCAAAATGAAGCGGCTTAAATTTGACACGCATTATCAATTAAAAGATGTTTAAATTGCCAAGTTTGCTTAAATTGTTAAGACAACTTATTTACAACGGTTGAATTTACTAAAAGTATGGTATTTGTACAATTTAAAATAGAAATACTTCCCTGGACTTACTTCTTGTTTTGCAAAAAACGATGTTATAAATATTGCCATATTTTGAGGGGTAGGTAATGTATTAACATATTTATTTAGTAGCGTCTCAAAAATGCATCTAATCTGCATTCTGCTTTTCATGAATGCCTATTTTAATCGTTATACTTCGGAATTGAAATAAACGTTTGGTCGATTTGACTGATATTTGTTCACATTTTATGAAAAGTTTGTGAAAACCAGTTAAAATGTGTACTTCATTGCGAAATATACTTTGCGTACCCAGCCATGTGTTGTCCATTTTAGCTATTTGAATTTTCAGTCGATTGTAAGTGTAAAAAATTGCGCATATTATTTTAAATTGTTAGTTGAAGTAATTTGAACATAATTTCACGTATCTCCAAGCTGTAAATGTTCTCGAATACACGTGAGTGTGCGATATGATAAACAACGCAGGCCTTACAGAATAAATACAATTCATGCATAAATCGTAAAATTGAAAAAAAAACGTATGGGCACAAACTCATATGCACACGATATAATTGGTAGGTATCAAACAATAGATGCATTTAATTTGGATACTTACTCGTTGAAATGTATCGTTGAGCAAAGCGATAATTGGTTATGGAAGTTAATTGGAGGTCACTGTTATTAACAAACCAATTGCTTTTATTTCTGCCTTTGAAATACTATGAAGATTAACTACTTCTTTGCGAGCGCTACTGCTATGAACTTCATAGCACAAAGAGCGGGCAGCCAAGGTCTTTTGAGCCAATCAAAAATATCACTGCATTTTATGACTGTCGCCTATAAAAGTCTGCCACAGAAACGCACGTACCTCCGCAAACGACCGGTTTTATGGTAAAAATGCTGGGCCTACGTAGGTTTTATCGTCCTTTTATAAGATAATGCTTTATATAGAAGTATAAAAAATTGAATCGCTAATGAACACCTGCGCATGTCATTTTCTGCGTGTATTTCCACCATTTTTTATTTAAATGATGCAGAAGGCTACTTTTCTTCTGATACAATATAGAATCAGTCAAATTGGTGACATTTAATTAATTCGCTATCATCTTGACATAATACTTGGAGAAGTTGATTTTTCGTTTCGTTTAATTAGCAAGTGTTTATCTATTCAACATTAAAATGTGTTTCTTACGTTAAATATTAAAATACTTCAGGGTTGATTAATATTGAGAAAATCAATTCTGAATTGGTTAAAAATTGTTTCTACCGCCTGTTTAGTGTTTTTACCAAATAAATTAATTTACATTTAATATTTTTCTACGGCTAGTGGCTTTGGCTACGTTAGTTTTTTTCGGTTAATATTATCATTATTATTCCTGCATGCATGTATTTTGTGGTTAAAACATTTTTATAATATTGCCAAATTTGATTTACGGTTACATCTATAATATTTGGCTGTTAATTGTAAGGTGTTTAAATTGTGGGATATTTAAATATCCTCTAATTATGATACTGTACTTAGAATTTATGGCGCAATTCAATTAAACTCAGTACCCTATTAGCAGCAAGTGATATGCCATGTGATAGGTGGGGGTTAATCCATCAACCCAATATTATTCGGTGATTGTCACCTCAATGGGGTGTACACCAACATCATTGCAAAATTGAATTTCGTGCAGCTTAAGACTATCCATTGGAAGAGCACTCCAACATCGAATGGCATACGGGAAAAATGACAAATAGTACGGATGTGAATGTAATCGGAGTTCCATAATTAGATTGGAATGACAGTTTCTACCACCTCGGTAGTTACGTTTAACGATTACCTCCACCAAATTACAAATACCTGATAAGGTAAATGTTTCAAAGAGTCCCATTCTTTGAGCCTCCCGTCATGATCGCAAGGTCTCCCATTGTAGATCCTTGATCATTTGGGTGACGCTCTCGTCTCGCTGGTATTTACTAGTTACCAGTTACAGATCGCTCTTTTACGGAAAATCCTCATGACCAAAGCTGCCATGTTCTGCACCATTCTAATAAGATGTCAATATCCCTTTGCAATCTTAATGGATCCTCAACTCTGACCTTATCGTACAGTGCAGAATCCTCAGCAAAAAAATTAAGAGTTACAAGAAAGAAGATTAGGCAGATCATTGAACAACAGCAGGAACAGTAGGATGCCTAAAACATTGCCTAACGGAACTCCAGATTTTGCATTATCCCAAACGGATTCTTTACCATCTATAACTACTCGTTGCCTGCGATTTTATTACGAATTGAACTAAGACATTCTAGTAGTTTTCTACATTTTTAATTTTTATCATTTTTAAAATTAATTCAATTTATTTCTTAAATCCTGTCATTTACGGTATACCAAGCTGCAAATTCTGTTTTTTAGATTAACAATTGCGTTTGTCATTCAGCGAATACTGTTAATGTCTAAGCTAATGACTATTTTTTAATTACAAACCATAACGATCATTGGGCAAGTGCAGGTCCTCCAAGGCATTGATGCATTTCTGCTAAGTGCTTTAGCGTATCGTTTTCTGATAGGATGCCTGAAAAAAGTATCAATTTGTGCCTTTTTTCCGCCAAGATTTGCCACCGACATTTATCTAATCTCGAGTTTATACTACACTCCAGGAAATCAGCATATTGTCGGAACGATAAGCCACCCAGTGAGCTTCTGTGTGTGTGTGTGTGTGAGAAATGGCAGTTCGAGATAAAATGCGCTTCTGCGCTAGCACTTACACATTGATTACGTTGACTATATCATAATTATGAAGCATTTCCCATTGGCAGTCTCGTACGCCCATATGGACACTGTACCTAATGGCTGTGGCAAAGGATCGTCGCAATGGTTATTAGATATAATCCAGAGCCAGCCAGACACTGATGAACCGTTCTCCCATTTGCTTGTTTAGCAATTTTACTGCTCTGCTCACATCTATCTTTTATACCTTCTTCGGGCCGAATCTATGGAAGAAAAGGACATTTTCTCAGAGCCTCCTTCCTTAATATAATGCAGATAAAAGCGTGCTGACAATAAAAGCCAGTTGCTCATCAAGGTGTAGCGCAGGAATAACAATTGAAAAAAAAGGAAAAAAAAAGAAAAAGGGGAGAAGGCTGTTGCTGTGTTTCTCTAATGGGGTGATACGACATGATGAAACTAATCACCATTTTGATTTAAATGGAGCCATTGCTAAGCCCAATGGCTCGAATTAATTATTCGAAGGATTATTGGGCGCAATCTAGTCGCTGCTTATTGCTGATTACAAATGAGTTATTGTCGTGGTAAATTAATAATGAAACGAAGCAGTCTCAACGTGTGCTGTTCATTGTACATGTTTAAGTCTTCCGAGTGCAGTAGCTGGGTAAATTAATCAAAACTTATAAAACTGCCTTTATTTCTTAGCCGCAACAAAAAACTTTTTATGGCGTCCTTGGCCTCATAATATCAGCACATTGTTTTTTACAGACTGCGGTGGATTATTATTAATTAATATAACTTATGGATGTTTCGTTTTTAAATTACCAATTAGTTTGAACTACGTTTCTCTAAACTAAGCAATCACATTTTAAAATAAACATTTGTGAGATATAAATAATTATATGTGCGTGTAAAATGCATAATAAAATTTCAGATATATTGGATACATAAGAAATATAAATTACTTTAGTCATTTTCGTGGATTTGCTTGTGTGAAGTTATTGAATTCTTTGTTGCAAGACTACATACTACGTGTATGTTCAATGATGTTTTTCTGTAGCATACTTAAGATTTCATATATAACTGGTATAATGCATGACTGTTTTTAAAATTCGCGAAAATACAGCATTAAAAATAAAATTTTATAGACTCTTTATAATGCGATTAATCTGTTGTTATCTTCTAGGTTAGTTTGTGGAAAATATTTAAATTTGTTTTAAACACAAAAATTGATTGGAAAAGGTTTTTCTTCCGCTCATGTTTTTAATTTTTTACATAAATTGCCTTTATAATTAGATGATCTTAAGCAATTCAACACGGTGTTTTGACTCTGATTAGTTAATATCAACTCCTATAGTAAATTGGATATGTGAAATTTTACGCTATAGGTTACCCGTGATAACGCAATATGTAATTTGTGTATCGCTGGGAATTATACTACTTGCTAAGCTGCAAATCTATGCAATCGAAACGTAATACCGTAATGAGAAAAACAAGAATTAGCAATCACTTTAATTAACTGTTAATCCAGTCCATGAGTAAATTTCAGTACATCTGAAGCCTTAGGAAATTAACCTTTTTCGTTGGAAAAATATGCGCCACAGCCTCGACGTACGTTCGCACTTTCCCGCACTTTTATCGATTTTATTAAATGTATAATTCTACCCTAAATGGTGTGTATTCTCCTTGTTTTGCCAACACGCCATTTTTAACGTGGCAACGTTTTAATGCGTTTTTCGCACGAAGGCAGTACAGTATAGCAAGGCTTTTCGCATTGCAGCAATATAACCTGGTTTCGTTTTAGGTTATTTATTATATTTGCACTCAAACTACACGGTCGTTCTGCAGCATCCCCGTAGCGTTGATTGGCTATTAACTCCGGGTTACTTAAACTACACCATCGCATTGTTTTACTTTTGAGTGGCGCCATACCTACCAAGAAAATGCTTCTCATAATTGGCACTCTGTCTACGACTGCGATTTAAAAACAATG
Organism: Rossiulus vilnensis; assembly: GCA_034700785.1. Classification (NCBI taxonomy): domain Eukaryota; kingdom Metazoa; phylum Arthropoda; class Diplopoda; order Julida; family Julidae; genus Rossiulus; species Rossiulus vilnensis. The sequence continues at coordinate 6,937 of JAQIXS010002591.1, forward strand.
AGTGCAAAAACATTGTAATCTTGGTTTATTTTACACATGCCATCATTAAAAAAACTGGCATTTTTGTAGTTATTGAATAAATGAATTTGTCCCATTATCAACGAACGTCACACAAACACTTAAGCATATTACTTTTGTGACATTTAGAAATGTGCAGCATATCCAATTTTATTCATTTTGTGCAAATTTGTAAAATAACATTCTATTTACAGGCATATCTAACGGTGGTGGCAAACATCTTTAGCTTGAAATAACACTTAACTTTCATTACACCATTTTATACACATGTAGGTGGTTTACGAATGATAAATTAAAAAAGTAAAATATAATTGTAATATGACAATCTGTTATTAAATTAAAGCATTAAAATGTGTCACCAGGGGTTAAAACATAAAATGGTACTAAGTTTTTAAACATGATCCCAATTGCTTTATAAATTAACTCTTTACATTTATGTACTCCTTATGGCAACCTGCTATAACACTTACTGTATTTTGTAATAACTCAAGTTTAAATTTAAAATAGCTTTTCAATTAGGAAATGCTTCTGAGCTATGCATTAGTAATACCCGTTATGTCAACGTTATGTGTGCTTAATTTTTTAAATATATGCACTGTGTTTAAATTGCTTAGTAAAAATTAATAATGGTTTTTATTTATTATCAGCCTTGGGTGTGCATGTGTGCTATCTTACCTTTCTCTTTTGGGATATCTGGTGCTAGGCTTATTTTGTTGCTTTTTTTGCTCTATAATTATTTACTAATTTATTTTGCACCTTGTGTCCCTAATTGCAGGAAATAAATTGCCTTTAATTATCCAAGCATTAATAAGCTGCAACGCATAAAATATCACGTGAAAAACATGCGAAAATACAACCTTGATAACATCGGGTGTAATAATTTAGTCATTTAGAACGTTTGTAACATCATTCATTTGCCTAGATTTTAATGACTATTGTTTGACGCTATTTTTAACATCCTTTTGCGTAGTTGTCTTAATGGGCCCATCTATTTTTGGACTTCAAACGCATTTACTGTGTATTCCGGCATGATATTGTAAATTAATAATGCACCATTTCCTGATTGGCGAATATACGGTACACCCTAATCGGAGTTTGAGATTCAATTTGCTATCATTGATATTTAATCACGTTGTCAATTAAGCTGTCTGCATCAATTGGACGCTGCAAGTCTCTGGTAGAATTTCGGTATAAATACACTGTGTATTGCATCTGCTTATTGGAAGACTGTAGAATTTGCTCTTACTTTACCTTATCTGTTGTGATTAATTGCATTAAGTATGGCTACTGAACCGACCTATTTATCTTAGCTTCTCGATCGAAGCATTGGTCAACTGCCTTCTGGGTTAAGTCTGCTTCTTGTTTACGTTTTGCGGACAACAAAAGCCTGTCTTCGTTTTTTTTATTGTGAAACAATATCAACCAGGCTGTTTAAACAATGGAAATACGCTTGGTAATACCTAATATACCTTAATATCCTTCTCATTTGTGTGACCATATTCCAATCCATTTATACGCATTTGAATACATATATATTACGCGTAGCATGTTCGATTATTGTCTGCTAAAATTTAAAATTTAATGTATGTTTATGTTTTAAAAAAACACGATTCATTGCAGTTTTTTTTAAAATAAGGAAAGTTTGAAGTAGGAAATAAAATTGTTTGAAATAACTAATTAAATATTCAGATTGCATTATATTGAGAACATTGAAATCACTGTAGGAAAGTACTGAAATCCTTACAGCCGTTCTTGATTTTATAATACATTTCTTAATGAGTCGTTATAGAGGGAACTGTTTCTTTGGAGGAGGACAAAATAAGTGAATATTATCTGCTTTATATAAGCTTGCCTGTGATAAAAATATTTAAGGCTGTAATAGACGAAATGAAGGTATAACCTTTAAGTTGAAACATTCCTTGCATTTGCTGCGCAAACCATCAAGAAATCCATAAATCGACGTCTTAATTAACGTACCATATTTTGTCGGAAGAGTGTTTTTGTCTCTCATTATCAAGATGTGCCTCGGGAGATCCTTCATTAACTTATCTGTATTGAGCCTTTTTTGAGACAAGCCCCGTAAACAACTTTTAACTGACCCCAAAAAGGCAATAACGAAGCATTTATGCTTAGTCAAAATGCAGTCTGTCAAAGTCAACTGGCGGTTGCGCCTTAATCTGTTAATTAATTACGGAAGTTGAACGATAGAATTTCATGCTCTGCTAGTCTCAAATAAGATCCTCATAGTTTTAGCTAAAAATACTTTCTCAGAAGTAATTTAATGTTAACTTGGCGGTTATAGGAGGCAAGACCATTTTTTCACCACAAATTGATAGTTGCTATGGATAAACAATTATCGGTTCGCTAGTTAATACTTAACTTGCAAAGAAATTGACATGCAATTAACGTTGGCAGGGTCATTATGTTTCCAAGATATTTATTAATGCATAAATATTTGTAAAACATGGTATATTGCATGCTATAATATCAACGTATTTTATCAGTAACGCTCAATGTTTTGTTAATAAGATAGTTTAAATTTTTAAAACGTGTGTCCAACCTATTTTTTTATTAATAATCTAAAATACATTCTCATGAGCTATTATGCTAACTAACCTACATGTAGGTTTATTAAAAGTTTCAGATAATTAACCTAAAACACTGCTAATACTTGTCTCAATAATTACTAAGTCTTTCTATGCTTAATATAAATTTGCATAATTATTATTCTTTGATGCACATATAATCACCAGATAATTGTAACTTCTCGCAACACATGTTTTGAATAAATTTTTAATTAAGTTTTGCGCTATAGAAGCCATGCAAAAGCATACAAGAACATTTCAACTTGTATTTTATACCTGTAAACTAACCGATAAACAGTTATGTTGAAGGTTTTGTACAAGTTGTATAAGCATTGATTTAAAATTGAACAGAGCGGACATAACCATAAGTATTAACATTGTGCGAAAAAAATACATAGGTATTTATTTCTTCCATTATAAAACGTATGCATAGTTGTATTGTTCTTTTGTCAATACAGCTTTTCTTTAAAGGCGAAAATCCCTATGGCAAATCTTAACAGAAATAGATGGAAGATCTTAAATCGATTTTCATGCAAACATTTTTATACCTGAGATGAAACGTGATCTTTATACCTTGGAAATATTGCAGTGAGCTTTATCGAAAAGTTTAAAGTGCTTTTATGTGTATTTATAAAGCAAGATGCTTGTAAACAATCGTGGACCTAATTCGCAGTTGAATTCGTCGTTTCTAGAAATTCATATTGAATAAAAATTAAATTTAACTGTAAGTACTGCTATGAACCGTTTTCACGGTCATGTTGAATGGAATGGTCTATGTGAAAAGGTATTATTTTGTTATACTGCAAAATGTAATGTTATGTAAACAATTATTTGCCTTATAAATAGTTCAGGAGTCCGTTATTATCAATATCAGCCGTTTAATTCGTAATAATAGATGGAAAAATCACTTGTGGAAAAAAATGAATTAAGAATTTCGAGAAACTTATGGTTGATATTAACGTTTGTCAAAATGTAAGAAGTCTGTTGCTTTAGGTCTTATACTACCTATAATGTATACATGTACATGTGAATACATGCACAGGTATTTACAATTTTATAACCTGCCCTGATAAACATCCTCAGATGCCACATTAGCAACCGTCATATATGGATTATTAGCAATATCTAAAGTTGATTTTTGAGCTACGTTCTCAAATAACCGTATACGAAACGGAAAATATAAAATGAGTCATGCTTACTTTAATAGGGCTAGTATGCTAGTTACCGATGGAGAAAGTACTCATTAAGATTTCATTGGTGCGAACACGCAGCCCGTTTTTCCATCAACTATTCTGAGCTGATCAATTCTATACATGTAGTTTACATTTTTCCCTATGTGCATGTTTACTAAAAATATATAATACAGATGGGATTTTTATTGATCCATGGAGAGCATGCATCTAGTAGATGGTTGAACCATTATACACTTTTGAGAAAAATAATGCTAAATGAAACAGTCTCCTACACCTAAAATTGACGATTGAAATCAAATCAAAAATCCAAGCGACGTCAAGTGCGTTGTGGTGCTTAATATTGGCTAGTTTAAATCCGCCGTAATCTAACTTTAGCCCTTTACAATAACCCAACAACAAACACGTAAAAGCAACAGTTTCGGTTTTTATCCGGAAAGGCTTTTACTAAATAAATGCCCTCGCAGTGACATTTCTTTTTCGCACTCAAACTGCACTTCTCTCATCTCACACTGACAGCCAAATTACTCTTTTTCACAAACTGAGTGTTATTTTCGATGCCGTTTTTTATCCAAACATCCCTTCTGGACTATGATGCCTGCCTCTTTCTATTGATCAATTGTGTTATTTTGGTCAGCGATTTAGTAGCACTTAAAATTGGTCACGAGTTAGTGGATGACGGTGAAAGACAATGTGCCAAAAGCAATGTGTGTACGATTCATTATTGGCTCTCATATTATTTTATGAGATAGCTAAGTTGGGCAAAATAAGCCTACTTGAAAATATCGTAAGCTATGGTTTGTTTATCTGCCATCTGCAATATACATTGTATATTGAGAGGTATTTGACATGGATATTAAAATTTAATACTTGTTAAACAGCGCCGTCGCAAAGTTAAAGTGATAACTATTTGAATTTAAAAAAATCACTTCAACACACTTTCATCAATGCCATGTACAGGTCTATGTATTAATTTATTAAGAAAATAATTTTAACAACTTTTATTTTATTGTTTAACAACTTTAAGAAATGAACTAAATTATTTTATAAAATGATTTAAATGTAGATCTATTGGAATCATGACAATTTACTGCGCCAACTATGACTAAAAACCACTAAATTAACAGTTCATAAATTAATAGTCAATCTAAAATTAGTTTTAGCAACATATAGTAGTCATAAAACAATTTTCTAATCATAGAAAAGGCATTGATTGGAAGAAATAGGAAATACATAAAACACTACGCATTTGCAATCTTTTCTTCTAAAAACGTTCATTGTGTATAGCTTTTACTATTTGATATAATTGTATCTGTGGATGATAAAATTGAATGTAGAATTTCAAGATCCTATATATCAGATTTACATGTACATCTTCCAATTAAAACTATATATCAACAACAGTATGAACAAAGGTCCACTTCACCCTTCTGGCAAACTATTACATAATTATTCAGATGAAGAGAGATTATGTGATAATAGAAAGAGAAAAAAAACGTTTGAGCACAAAATCAAATAAAATCCTCTCATTTCTTAACATGTAAATTTTTATGATTTTAATTCAAAACGTTTTCGAGTTTAACAAATACGAAGTTTAATAGAAATCAGTGATATGCTTTTAGACGTTTGAACTAATATGATCCGACTTTAAGTTTCTCTGAAATGAACTTTACTGAATGTTATTCCCGAATAAAGCAGATCTATCATGGGGTAAACAATTTTTCTTATGTATTATCCATTTTTGTTCTAATCGAATTTACCACCTTTAGACCACCACGAAGCCAGTGCTTGAACTGTGCAATATTGCTACATAATTATTTGTAATAACAACAACAATAATAATGATAATAATGATCAAACTGTAAAATCATCCTCACCATGATTTCGATATACTCTCCAAGCTTTTCTTGAGGTTAGCAGTAATACTTCGTGATTGGTTATGAAGATTCCATTCTCACGATGACTCACGATGTTTGGTGTTAATGTAAGGTGAAATTGATGAATAACCATTATTACTTCCAGTCTAGCTTATCTTCAAAAAAGCCGTTTTAGTCCATTAGCTAATGAATTTTATGTCCGATCGCCTGTTGGTTAATGTCGGAATGGCCATTAACGTCCATTTATTTCAATTGTTGTTTTGTGTGGTATTTTATAACGAATAGCACGTTTACTTTACTAATTGTTGCTGAATGAAGCTTTTATCATAACAATAAAGGTGAAGAAATTTCAGGCTTAAGCAATTTCTGTTTACTAAACTCCTATTGTGTGTATAGCACCGCTTATCGTTGACACGTCACTTTCATACTTGTTAGATGTATTATTTCTTTTATTTTAAAATTTTAATTAATTTATAATTAAACGTTTGCAGTGTTGTTGAGATGCTCTATAAACGTCATGCTTGCTGAGATTTATGGTATGTACCGAATGTACAAGTCAAGCAAAGATCAGTTTATTAATTATTCCTGTCGATTTTAATTTGAACAACAATAATTTAAATCTTTTTAGTGATCATGAAGTATTTCTGGCATGGCTCCGTTTATTTCCATTTGTTAGTATGGCTATAAACAAAAATGTTTAGATGGGTTAGATTAATTTTGTATTAAAAGCGATTCTATCTTTTTTATTTTTAGCTTTATCCGGCCTTGCTTGCAATGAAAATACGTTTTGCCTCTCTTGTGTCGATCTGCGAAATGTAATCTCTTTTCTTTCCAGAAACTTTCGGTGTCATTCAAGTATGAAGCTAAACTAGACTTGTTTCAAACGTGATTATGAGCCGTGTTGCTAGTGTTGAGAAATCCATTTTTTATTTCCGATAAACTCCTACTACACTTTGAACAGATTGATGTTGAGACACGGATGGATCTTTCCCAGCTGGAGCTTTGCCACCATCATTGGATTGAAGTTTGCACATTAGATTCGCAATTCAGCACAATGACGTTTTCTTAAGGTTTTTGCATACATCTTTTAAAATGTATCCGAGCGCCTTATCAAGCACCCTCTCGCAATTACCACCTGCTACCAGCGTTGTTGGTGATGTTCAAAATAAGCATGTCATACAGCGTGGGGCTTTGGGCGAAAGTAAATACCAAAAAAAATTGGAGAGCTTTGGTCCACAGTACTTTATTGCCAACAAAAGTACACCAGTGGCGCTTGGCAGTTATTAAAGTTCTTACTGGTTTCATCCCCAACTCGGCACTTCGATCATCAATCATTCTTAAGCTATCACCTATAGATTTTTCTGCGCTAGGAAATTTCCGAATTGGTTTTCCTATGTGCCATCAGGGCCATGAGCGTGGATTTTTTGCCTCCTTGTTTATGTCTATAGATCTGTCGATTTAGAGATGTGCGAGGGATTTTAACGCTTACTAAGCAACATCATTTCGTGAAATTAACCTCTTACGCATTACCGAGACAGCTACCTGCCAAGCTACTCCTTTTTCGTGCATTTTCCGGTTGTAAAGGGTTTTTGTTGCGGTTTTCCGCTGCAAAAAAAAAGTAAAGCGAACATCATTCAGTGCTGGGAAACTGGTAGCGGTGTTACTGTCGTGATGGTACAAAAAACAATGTAGGGCACCTTCTTAGCTGTAATTTCATTAAATATGGTATATTCGCAGTAAGGGGCAACATATCCTGCAGTATTGATTAAGTGGACTGCAAGAGCTCTTGAAAGTATCGCAGTCAGATGGGAATTGCATCTTAAGATGATGGACTTCTGTTGCAGTGTAAATTGTACGAATATTGTGTTTGCCATGTCAGCAATTAATTGTAGCGTATTAGGACTTCCTGCGGGGCATTTCGTATCTAATAGGTTGCCCATCACTTACCAAATTAATTAACGTTGGTATTCGCAATGCTTTTTTTCTCTAATTGAGACCACCTTTATTTGTCGATTGAGCATTTTTAAGGCAAAAGGTGTATCGATCTTCAGATGGCATCGCTCTACAAAGGAGTATACAGACGTACTACTTGCACGTTAAACATTAATTGCATAATTTAAAAAGTTTACATTATTAATGTGCTGCACTTAATGTTTTTAACGCTAAAATGCTTAAACGCGTTTGCTGCAATTGAATCATTATTTAGCAGTTAGTGAAAAACCAGCTGCCTATTTTGTTTGGTCAGTGGTTCATCACAAATGTATTGAATTTCTAAAGTAATTTATCGTCAACGTAAAACGATGTAACTGCAGTTTGATATATGTGTAAAACGAAAGATTTTTGCTATTTATATCTATAGCTAAAATCTTATAAAATAAAAAATTAAAAATACAGCATCTTTGCCAATTAAACCTTCATCAACTTAAAATCGTTTGTCGTTTTCAAATACTTTTGTGATTTTGTTTTCATTGCTATTTATGTTAGTTGAAGATTACGGATTACTAACAATGTATGTAAATGTGAATTATTAGGTAATAAACATTACAATATATTGTCAATTCAAATGAACTAAAAATTCACAAATAAGATAACATGTTATTTGATAGAGGTGAAATCCATATTCGCTTGTTAAGATGTCTCAACATATACGTGTAAGTCCAAATAGCAACTTTAAATGTGTATAAACCAACATGTCTAAAAATGTGTAACATTTTTTTCCATGAATTAAGCTATACCCGACATAAATGTACTTACTTATTAAACTAGTTTTCTCGAAGCTAAATAACATTTGTATATCATATACCGTCACCTTTGTTTTGTCGTCACGATTTCTACAGGTCATTAGTCATTAGTACATTAAAGATTGTGAGGTTAGTATTAAGCTCATGTTCACGTTAATGTTAAAGTTGAAAGATTAATGTTTTTATTCGTAGATATGTACAGGTTTTGATACGCTAAAAACTGTGAAACAGTCGATATTTAACGATCACAAAAACTTTGACGTTCCAACACCGTCAAAAAAATTTCCTTTAAATGCCATATTCTAAAAGACTTGTACACAATTATGTTTTGCTTGAAAAATCGAATTCGTTATTGGCGTAAATACTGCTTGTGCACTCGCTGCACTTTTTTGCTCTTAACCCACGTACTTTTACTGTACTTACAGCAGCCCATAAAACGAATGAATGTATCCCAAATGTATAGCGGCGATAAATATCGGGGCGCACATAACCCGCAAAACATAAAACATAAAATGTATTTGACTTATTCGTTGCAATGAAAGCAGTCGCTTCTTACGGCAACGCTATATATTTTTCACTCTGCCAAAATGAATTGCATTTTAGTAGTACTTAATGTTAGCAGCAGTATTTCAATAACTTGGCCAATATCTCGATGTGTGCTGTTCGCCTCTTTTGGCTCCAGTTCTGTGTATTTTAAGCCGTTTTAACGCCAGTTACATCATCCTGCTTGATATGCACTGACGTACGATGTCCATTCTTGTCTTTTTTATTTTTTTTCTCTTTAATATTTGGCGTGTCATTTAAATCGACTTCATAATGGATAACATCTTGTCGCACTTCGCATTTATGCAAAAGTTATAGATTAGGCATTCGTATGCTTGCTGGATGGTTGCGAAATTTTCCAGGCGTTAGTAAAAAATGTCCTCGCCTCTTTTCGCAATTTCTCTTTGCCTTATGAAGTAATATAGCTCAAGAGGCACCATCCTATCAGGCTTTGAGCGATTCTTAGTCGAAAATATAGGCAAAAACGAGGCGAAAATGCATTACGGAAAACGGCAATGTCATACGTGAACAATAAACGTCAACTCGCAGATGTAGGTTACGACTTTTGGCTGTGAATATATATATATTTTTTTTACTCTTCTTCGCCTGGGTGTACTCGTACGTTGCACAGGCGCTAAGTTGACTAATGTAGGTCAGTCTCTGCGCAGAATATTTAGATTGCAATATAAATACCTATTATAAAGGCGAGGATTTTTCAGGCCTTTTTCCCCAGGCACGCCGTCACCTTGCCATGAATGCAAAACAATCTGGTGTTATGTGGGCCAATTGCTCGTGATATTGACAAAGACATCTTGAGTTTTCGTGCTTAAGTGAAGCAGTCTTGAAAGTACATTTCGCCGAAATGCGAATGTTTGATGTTCACGGGTTGCCTGTCATCAACTTGCGATGTCATAACGGTGCTGAAAGTGACACAATGTGGTCATGAGAGTAGCAAATATATCTGTCAAGACCTAATTTTCTATGGAAACTATCTATAGAATGGTCTTGGATGATCCAAGTCACTTCCCTGGTAATGCCAGTTAAAATGTGACCTATGAAAATCTGGGATAGCCATGATTGTTACCTTCTGTACTTTAACTGATCTTTTTAATGTCTACCTTCCCTGACATAAATATAATCAGAATTCACTTGAGTCGATATGAAAACATTGCAAGACAAACAAACATGTCCATTTAATAATAATGTGCACTTAGTGATAGCAGTTTTTTAGCATCTTGCGAATACCGGATTAATTCGAATACCGTAATTATATTCGAGTAATTATCTAATTAAAAAACAAAATCTAATATACATTCACTTGACTGACAAAAATTATTGTAATTGATAAGTGTACGTATAAAATAGGAATTATATTTAAGAGTTGCACGCATTTTGAATCTTCTTGAACTGAACAAGTTGAAATGTTTATTTTTACGTGTTGTGCATTTTCTTTCTTATTTTTTTCTGTTAACTGAAATACTACTTATTTAAGGATGTACACTTTAACTCTTTCTACTGTCTGTACAGTAATTAATTCCAAATTTCACACTAAACTGTATTTAAAAGGTTAATTTGTTTATTTATACATGTGTGTATTTTGATTCTATAATTGCACATTGCAGCAACATACAGATGATCGCCTCGATTTGCCAATGCCTTCATTTTGCCACGAATAAAAGCAGCATCTTTTTCAGAATGTTGGGCCCAACAAAACGTGATTTGATTTGTGGTTTTACGTAATGTCACACCGTATAGGATATATCTAAACAACTAAGTATTACAATTGCATCTGAATTCATCAAAGTTATTCTCATTGCTAGATAAATACGGTTTTTGAATGAGTTATGTTTAATAACTTCACAGATTGAAACGTTTATTGGTTTATATAGTACGGCTTTGATACACCTCAAAGAATTATTTTGCAGCGTCATATTATTGTATTTGAGTGTCTGTACAAGGAAAAACCTTTATAACACATAAGAGAAAGTATTGTTTGTTTTTTCTCCAACACAAAGTGTTTTTTAGTTTGCTGTTTATTTTGGTGTTGAAGATGAGATCTTCCGTGAAAACATGTTGGCAAAGGTAATCAAAAATTACTGAACCATGAAACAAAGTTCAGAAAAATTCTGTGCACTAATGTAATTGGGTCGCATTCGTATACTTGTATTTGACGCACAAATTGAAATGTGTTAGTTCATTTTTAACAACGTTTTACTTATTTTATAATAATTCCGGCATTCTATAACTTTACTTGTTTTCTAAGGTTTTTTTTACTAAAATAGTGGGAATGCTATGTATTTTATTTTTTGGGATTTTGATAATAAAAAACCAAAATATCAACGAAATTATGATATATTTTATTGAACTTATGTAATATGAAATATGTCTTTGTAATGAAGTGTTTCATTGTCATATACTGTGCCATATGTGTGTGAAATTGACCTTATTGGCCTATTTGAACATTCTTTGAGAATAATGATATTTTTTGGTACAGTCGATATGTTACTGTTTATCAGTTTGCGTGTTTCGGGTTTTTAAGTTTTAGATCACGGAAATATATTCCCATCAAACGTTTTAAATTCTTTATGAGCATCTAAATTCATTTCGGAATCGTAACGTTACGTATTTTGATGCCAAATTCATTTGTCATTTCGATATTTATTTGACGTTTTTTTAATTGATTTGTTTACAGTACTGCGTCGCACTAGCAAGTAAATTCAAATTTATGATATTTGTTTGCCTTCTGATATTTTACAATTGCTATTGATATTCCGTCATGCTATTACATCTAACTTCGATACATTTGTGAATAATCCAGGCTTTGTGGCGTGAATAATTAATGATAATTTGAATAAATAAACGCGTTCAATTTCTTTCTATCTTTAACATGAAGGAAATTTTTGCGTGCATTTGGCGTGTACCTGGCATTTTTATGTATAGCATTTATTCTGCCGATACATATCTTGACAAAAGGCATATGGCCCACTTTCACGCTTTCCTTTTATATATCATTCATACTTTGAAAATCGGGAGTCTTTTTCAAGGAAAACGTCAATACTTTTTCTTTGTGAAGGAAAACCAATTTTATATTTTCGAAGAAAAGTTAATATAATATTTGTATTTGAAAACTTATTCATCTTGAAGGTAACGTGTGCGGAATTTTTTCCCTTCGTGGAAATGCGTAAACGTTTTTATATTTTAATAGCTTTGATGCACGAAAAAGCTTTTCAGTGAAAGATTTTTTTTATGGCTGCAGATTGTCGGGATTTGATGGCATTTGATTTTACCTAAGACACTCACTTAACAGACCGAAAAGTGTTTATTAAAACAATTTCATATATTTTCTGGTACGTCCAACCTTCTCAAAATTTAACTGAGTAAACAACATGCTAATTTACAATTTAATGTTAACCTCTTAAAATATACATTTAAAATCCACTATTGTTTTTTTAAACATAGCCTGCAACGATTGCTTGCCAAGTACATGTATGCTTGTCTTGCTGTTCATGAACTGATATTTGTAGTACTAATTATTTTATATTTTCAATTTTAATGTCCTTGATTCAGCAGACAATTTCTTAAAGGTAATGACGTTTGTGTGCTCGCAATGCAAAGAAAAAACATTTCATTATTTAAACTTTTCTGAAAACGTTGACAGAATTTTTTTCTCTTATATGCAATTGTTTGTAAATATAATTTTGTATAATAATGCCTTTCCAGACAATATACCATTAGGTGGTATAACAAATATTATAGGGTTCCCACTGATCTAAAAAAATTGGAATTGTCAGGAAAGTAAGAACCAGGAAAAGTCAGGAAAATCTGAAATTGTAATGTAAATGTAGAGGATATATGCATCTGCTTTATTAGCGATGTTTTTATTTTTGCTGTTTTAGTAGCAAACGCTTAATACAATAAGCTATGGACAGTTGTGAAGTTAATTCTATTTACTTATTATGGAAATGCCCAAATAGAAAGTGGATTGTCAATCAACAAAGATGTGCTTGTTGTAAACTACTGTCCCTACTGTCAGCAGGGTTACGCTATGAAAGTAATTCAAAACGAGATATCTACCTTAAAAAGGAGCACTTAACATTTCCAACGTTATAATATTTGATATAATAAATTGGTTAATTACTTCCATTTTGTTAGATAATTTTTTTTTTAAATCAGGAAAGTGAAAAATTGATTTGTTGTTTGAACGCAGTGTTAATACATTTCAATAAAATTCGTTGAATTTTTTGTGACGGTCTGTAAAGACGAGATTTTTTTCTCTGAAATAGCTTTTGAAACCTGGTTGCTTGAAAGATCATGCACTTACATTCCATCGATAAAAGTTTTAAAATCGTGAGAGTGGATCTCGAATTTTGTTTTCTGCGAGCGTAGCATTCATTTCTTTTCTATAGTGCAGCCTAGATATTCAATAATTTGTGTGATGGCATCTCAAGCATTGGTGGATTATAGGCGCCCGGCGATGACCATTTTGAATAACTTGGACGCAGCAGTGCCAGCTGAGACGATGCATTCCATCAGCTTTTGTTTATCGATTATTTAAACCGGCACGAAATGAGTTTCATCCAAAATGAGAATTTAATAAGCGGGGTTGAACCTCTTTCTTTCCTGACACGTGTACAACTGCACCTCATTAATGTACGTGCCTTGTTCATTTGGCATGTCCATGGATGCCATCAGCCACTGACTTGGCGATGGGTCATTTCGTACCTTTGTTATCAAATTGTTGTCGATCTCTTATTGACTCCGAAAGTTCTTCTGACGCATTAAACAAAGTAAACAGTGATGCATCTAACGATTTTCTGATTCGTTTCGCCCCGTGGACACCCATTGTGAAAAGGAGGCGCAAATTTGGCAATGTGTGTTCAATGAAGCTAGCGACAACGCCACAGACGTGTACGGAATTGTTGGCATTTTCTCTGCTATATGTAGGAATACGCTCGTGTCAATGGGCAGTAAGTTGTACAAATCAGGGAATCGGTAGTTGGTCACTTCCGAGCGGCCAAAATTACGGTGACTCGATTCGTTGACTGCATAAAGACCGTGAAAACTGCACCGATTTCACCGAAAATCTAACCGAAAAATTACGAGGGCTCGAAGGCTGCACCTACAGCAGAAAACCAGCTGCTTGGTGATTGCTTTTTCACTCCATAAAATGCATTAGGAAAGCGCAGCTTGGCAAATTAGCAGTTTACAAGTCCTTGGGAAATTTTTCGGCCTATTTCCGATATGTTTACCCTATACGGTTCAGGGATACCCAGCATTTACGTAGGCTATCAATTGGGACCTCAGCGAAAATGTACTTCAAGTTAAACGCTATCATTTTTCACTCATTTACCACTTAACGTTTTACCTTTCTCATTAGGCGAATGTTAGTATCACTTGATTACAACACATGCAGTAAAACATGTAAAATAAATCCCGTTTGAAGACAAAATTACAGAAAATCAGACTTGCATATGTGTGCACAGGGTTGGTGCTAAAATTTACAAAATCATTTGCCTGACTTTAACTGAAAAACTCTCATAATTCTTTAGCGAAAACCTTAAAGTGGATATTTACTCCTAACAGACTGCCAGTTATTTGACCTGCTCACAGTAATACTTATAAACAATTATTTAGTATTTGGAAAACCTTTCATTGGATGTACTGCCTGTACTCAAAATGAAGTGCATGTTCACGAGGTTAAACCCCTGGCTTTCCCTGACTTTTTATGTCCCTCCTCCTGATAACCCTGATATAGAATGTTACTTTACTGGAACGTACTAAAAATGTTTGTTTGAAATTGAATTAAAGTGTATTTAAAACGTATGCTATTAAAAAGCACACATACACTGTAAGCATAAGTTGTAAAAAGAACAATGGGGTCATAATGGAAACAAATGTAAATGCGAGTCTATGCAAAAAGGGGTATGCTGTTGTTTGTATTTTTTGTCTTGTAGGTTGGCTTGCCTAGATTGTCATTCTCTTATTTAATTTCGGTTACAGGTAAGATTCCTATTGATAAGTACAGTGAAAGCTCGATAACTCGAAGTCGCAGGGGACCCCCAAAAATATTCGACTTATCCGAATTTCGAGTTAT
>JAQIXS010002592.1:0-21981 GCA_034700785.1 Rossiulus vilnensis
AATATATTTTACTACACGTTAACATAGCGTAGAATTAATCATGACATTGCAAAATGTCAGTAATATATATATATGTGTAGTAAAATATATATGTATATATATATTACTACACGTTAACATAGCGTAGAATTAATCATGACATTGCAACCATTACGCAACGTTAGCATTCAAATATTCAAAAATTATTTAGCGACAAAGATACAATCATTTTAAATAAAAAATATGCTTTTAAATTGCCCTCATATAAGCGTACATTTTAAATGTCAAACGTGAAATGAAGGGAAAAATACAAGACGTCAATGTAAAAAAAATTGATGCCAGACGTAACCCTGGCTAGACAATTTTTAATATGCAATAAATATCAGTTTGCAAACTCCTTGACCACAGATATATCCGTAATCAAAGTGCAGTAGTAATATTCAGAACAGTATTAATAAACTTGGCCCAATTTTTATTCAATAAAGCAATACTGATACTATAGCCTTGATACGCCGCAAATTTAATTTAAATTGCTTATTAATTTTATACCACAGTATTATTTTCATTCCGAATATGGTCAAAGGTTCTTTGACACCCTTTTTTTAATAAAAGACAAAGTTAACTTCACTCACGTCTATTTTACTTTCGGTACCGAAAAGATTTCTAAAGAACATTTTCGTCATGGAGTGGATTTACGCCCCACTTCTTGCAGTTTTCCTATATTTTCTGTACAAAAAGTTTTTTGGAACTTCTAACCAAAATCTTCCCCCGGGACCTATTGGACTACCAATCTTTGGTTACCTTCCATTTTTCAAAAAACTACCTTTCATTGAATTGAGAGACATAGGCAAAAGAACTGGAACTAGTTTATTTTCCATACGTTTGGGACTAAAAAATGTCATCGTGTTAAACGATTGGAAATCGGTAAAGGAGGCACTGGTCACTCAATCGGACAATTTCACTGGACGTCCAGTTACTTTCGTTTTTAATGACATTCGGGACAGAGCAGGTAAGCAAAACATTGATTCACTATGCATTATCTCATGCAGTTAATAATAGATAGATGCTTTCATACACGTTCTTAGTAACTTGTTAGTACCATCTTCTAAACGTTAGCATAAAAATTGGCAAGAAGCTCGAGGACTAATTTCTGAAATCATAGCATTTCTTGAACTATAACCTAATAATTTCTGAGTTGTACATTAACACTGCAATAGCTCAGACATTACTTGTTTCACTAATACGAAAGAAATGTTAATTTATTATATCGCCTATCGCTTTTTTATCGTTTTCCTATCAACCCATAAAATGTAGTGCTTCAGCGTCATGGGCTTGGTGCCCATATGCGAGTTGGGACTAATAACCATCAAGATTGAGCTCAGATGGTCCGTCCACTTGATCGTGTTGACCACTCCAGAATTGCAGCTAATAGTGAAATCGCGACACTCGTTTTCGGAAATTGACACCGGAATACTTCATTATGCTGAGCTTGAGCTCTTTTGTCCAATTCGAGCCTACTTATGTATACTCTTTAGGCTCTTACTAATTGAGAGACACGAATAGACCCATACTACTTTAGAGTGTACGTGAAATATACCTTAATAACATTATATATCTATATATATATAGAATGTACAGTATATGAATTTAGAATATATAAAATATAGAAATAGACCCATACTACTTATAATGTTGTTAAGGTATATTTCACGTATACATGTAATGCAGAGCACTTTATGAAGGTAGAGCATATTACTGAAGATATTATCGCTTGTATAGATAAGATGTCAACAGATAAAACATATTTCAAGAGGAATTTTCGCTTTATGTCATGTTCAAAATTCTTACGGTTACGTTTCAGATATCACCGGGTCAGATGGCCCTCTATGGAAAGAGAGACGCCATTTTACGATGAAAACAATGAGGAATTTGGGTTTCCGTGACGTTTTTATGGAGGCTATTATAATGGAGGAAGTGGAGAAAATGCTAGAGCGTTTGAAGAACAACTGCAACAAGAAAGTAGTCAATATGGACGATCTTTTCATGAACCATCTTCTGAATGTCATATGGGGTGTATCGACAGGTTTGTAAACTAATTTTTTATACAATTTTTACCATTTTTTAATGAGGAAATGTGGTCACCAATGTCATGAATAATGATCAAGTCGCTTGGTAAGTGAAACATGCTTATTTTCTGAAAAAAGTATTATGTTTAAAACATTTGACGATATACTACGTGCATTAAATAATTCCACGTGATATAGAAAAACCATCGATGTATGGACAATAAATACTGCATATTCAACAAACAAACAAAAAAACGCTAAAAAACTACTTTTCAAATTCAAACCATTCTAATTTATATTGAGGATGTCTTTCCAACGACATTAAGAGGAGTTCATCGTGTAATACAATATAATTGTGTTTACAATGAATTGTTGTCACGGCTGTGGAATCATTAGAACTGTCATAGACTCTTAAACTCTTGATGCATAGTATCTAAACTTTAGAACAGTAGTTACAGATTTGTACAAAATTAAACGATGCTCAAATTGTATTGTATAAATACATGTAGTACAATTTAAAGCAGAAAATAGCAGTTTCATTTCGCGAGACGACACATTTCATAGCGATAGATAGCAATTCCTTAATATGACCCAAAAATACTCGTATGTGGGAACAATGCAATTTAATAACATATTGAATGATTCTTAAATTTTACGATTTTCAATTAAAATACATCTACACATAGAAATAATAAGTGTTCTCACCCATTATAATTGCAGGCAAGAAGTTTGAAGAAAACGACGAAAGAATTTCGGAATTTGCGCACATTTTAAAAATCACTTCTATACAAAATTCCAGCAGTAATACATTGGAATTTTTGCCATTTTTGAAATACTTGCCAAAATACAACCGTGACTTCAAAAGTTTTGTCAAAAAGACGTATACAGTGTACCACTATATCGAGGATGAAATCGACGAACATCTTAAGACTTACGACGAGACTAACATACGAGATTTCGTAGATGCCTACATATGCGAGATGAACAAAAGACAGAAATCGAATATTAAACCAGAAATGTTTCAAAGTGAGTGACTTGGAAAGTAAGAACAAGTTCGCCAATAAGACTACAAACTTATTGTTTTCTATCTATTTATAGGGAAATTTCTCAAAGGCATCATGTACAATTTTTTCAATGGCGGAGTTGACACAGGAAATAACACGATAACTTGGGGCTTCCTGTTCTTGGCTTCATGGCCAGGAGTTCAGAAAAAGATGCAGGAAGAGATGGATAGAGTAGTTGGTAGACAGCGCTTACCCACATGGGCAGATCATAATATGTACGGAATCAACACGCATCTTTGCTAGCATTTATTTAACTGAACTCTGACTGGTTGAGCTAAAATACTTCACGAAGGATTTTATTTAATAAATGTACATGTATGTTATAAAGCATACAACTCTTAATTGTCTATCTTTAAATACAAGCAGATTAACCGTCACAAAATCATTTAATCAAAGATAAATTACTGTTTTAACGTATTATTAAGAGCTAAAATACCTAAAAATGTCTTAACAATTTGCAAAACCAATGCGAACTTTCCGTTTACATTTCAAATCATATATCTTTTTTCTCGTACGTAGTGGTGGTAATTAATTTGCTTATATATGTACATGTACATGTATTAAACTCAGAGCACAATTGTATATTTTTATTATACTACTTAAAAAACTCCTGTCACATGATGAAAAATTTATTTAATTATACTACAGTACTATACAGTATATAAAATCACTGTTAATGGGTAAAAAGTAAATTCATGCAATATTTCTACACAATTCATTTTATTTCATTTTTATTTGCAGGCTGCCCTACACCGAAGCGGTTTTGAGTGAGATTCAGCGGTACTCCACAATTGCTCCATTGGGTTTTCCACACTGTTGTTACACCACAACTAAAGTATGTGGTTACACTGTTCCAAAAGACACTCATGTGCTAGCTAACATCTGGGCAGTTCACAATGATCCCGAATACTGGGATGACCCTGAGATGTTTCGACCAGAAAGATTTTTGAACGAAAAAGGAGAATTTACAAAGCCTGAATATTTAATACCGTTCTCAACAGGTAAGGCATTATTAATACCGACACGTTTTGGTCGAATAATTCGGGTCATAGATATCCTGACCGGTTTAAACAAAATTTTCGTTAAAGCCACATAAAGCAGCTTCACTAAATTAACTTGTTTTTTTTAGGTAAACGCATCTGCATAGGACAAAACCTAGCCCTTATGGAACTATACTTGTTCACAACTTCACTGCTGCACCGGTTTGATTTCCGATTGGTTACTGGAGAGCCCTTGCCTTCCTTTAAGCCAATCGTTGGACTGACATTAAGGCCAGAAGCCTTCAATTGTTATATTAAAGCCCGCAACTAACATCATTTCAACCGCACCGGTGAAAAGTACATAGCTAAATCCATCAGTACCAACTAATAAGTTTAAAAACAATACACAATAGCTGAATGTGAGAAAAGTTGCTCGAAAGAGAAAGCAATCATTACTAAATTTACTTGTAAGATGATAATCAAATCGTGAATCCTTGTGTGAACTATAAAAACACTGTCTTCTTGCATTACTTTAATAAAATCATTCATTTCAATGCTTCAACTAGATAGTATTTCAAATACTTCTTCATAAGTGGCACTGGGTAAGTGAAAGTTCCAAGTGCCAGCCTAGATCTAAAACCAATAATTATACCGGTCATAATACGTAGCACTTCTAAATGATTTAAAGTCTGAAGCGCGTAAGGTGCGTGAAAATGTCGCTTTATTCAAGAAAACCTTAATAACTTAAATAAACAATAACTGATCACGAATAGCACAGTGTATCCCTTTCAACACGAAATCTAGCAGATTCTCTCTTTCCACATCCAATAATTAAACTTTTACTTCCTATCAGAAACAACATTACGATTAAGTAATTTGTATTCTTTATCTGCACAAAACCAATATGCAAAACAGTTTCCTAGTCAACCAGAGCAACCAAAAAATATGACATGCTTCCTGTTTTAGTATGGAATGGCAGCTCTCAATGCGAGACAATTTTACAGGATAATTCTACATGTAATCCCCTGTCACTGACTGAACTGTAGTGTGCTAAAACTTTGTACAGTGAAATCTAGAAAATTTACCACCTTGCTACTTTGATCATCTGCTTGCATAGATCGATTTCTTAGGGTCCCTAGGGTACCTGCTTACTTTACTACTTTAGCCTTTGACCACTTTTTGAAGGTCATTCCGTACTATAGTAATTCTCCGTATATTGACCGCTGTAGGGTTCTTAATGTGCATAAATACACTGTAAGTACGCGCACTTTGTTAAAGAAATGCGCCTAGCAGCATGACTACACTTTATTCAGGGAAATGCGCGCCTTTGGGGAAAGTTTCATTTAAGTGCATATGAATAACAACTATAATAATCTGTGAATTGTTTCAACAATTTTGATAAATTATCTACAGAATGTGAGTTCCATACATTAATTTCATACATTAACAAGAAAAATTACAACACACATTTTTGAAGCAACAACATCAATATTGATAGTAAAAATTAATTGTATGTACTTGGAATTTATCTTAATCATAATAACATCTTAAATAAAGAACCTAACATAATTAACTTTGTTTTAGGTTTGAAAATTTGAAGGGAAAATATTTTAATTTATATTTTTTAAGATGCGTTGACACCTGACTAATGTGACCGATTTTGTCCGGTCCTTTGGGTGGTCACTAGAACCAGGTTTCACTGTAGATGTTATTTCAATAGTTATGCAACTTAGCGAATTCCACAGGCAAAAAAGATCAACCAAGCCAAAAAAACGTATCAACGTTTTGACCAATGAATTACTATCCCATGTCGATTTTTATCTGCAGCAAAACCTTAGTGACTACAATGTGAAAAACGAGAAGGAATGCGTTTGACAGATCAATGTCATTCTTAATTATCATTTTAAGTTTCAAGCAGGGAACTGTAACATGGCTCGTACATGATATGATATAATTTTTTAAAATATATTATTGATGTTAAATATTCAATCATTGCGGTAATCCTTAAAACCACTAATAAAGTCAAAATATAATCAGCATAAATCTGTTCTTACAAAAACCTTTGACTCCGCCAGATCATTTATAATTTTTGGGCAAATGATTAATTTTAAATTAATCCATGCCTCTGATCTCTAGTTAAATTTGTCAAACTCTTATTCTTGGTAACAAACCAAGTTTACCCAAGTTTATATGTCCATCAAGCCATACATCCTAATGGTTCAACTATCATCAGAATTGCTAAATTTAGTTTTCCTTGTGGGAAAGGAATACATTGCACTATGCTTACCAATCAACAGTTTTCCAAGAACTGTTTATCTTGAATTACTAATTATGAAAGTTAATTTTGTTATTGTGCAGAGCTGGTAGACGGCTTTCATATAATTTGTAAATAATCCACTCAGTTACAAAAAAGTTAATTAAAATGGGGGAAAAACATGACACTTCCAAACTCTCAATACATTTTTCAATGTAGATTTTTGTATTTCCTAAGAAATAGTCAACAGTGAGTTTTAATGATTCTTAGAATTTATATCTTGTTTATTTTAAAAAAACTTCATCTCTTACTTAGGATTATTCACCATCATTTTGTCTTCTGTATGGCTGCTTCAGTTTTGTGTCGAAGAAACATGTCGATGACATTATAAAAAAACAAAGCCGGATTCATTTTTCTCAGAAACAAAATTCTGGAGCACTTATCAGGATACCTTGACCAACTAATATATTGTTCGTTAACGAAAATTTCCTTCTTATCCTTAAGACATTTTGATCAGTTTTTATAACAATTTTTCAGAAGATTTCGTGTATCGCTTTGTATTCATTTGATGATCCACTTGAAAAGTGTAAAGATGATACGCTATCTATCATTTGAAGAAGTTTTTAGAATTACTGGATCATATTAAAATTTGAAGGCGTTAATTAAAGGCCAGGAATTCAGATAAAAGTTAAATGTCAACTCCATATTTCCACGAATAGAGTAATTTTACATTTTGATCAAAATTAAAAATCTAACCACTCCATTCGGACTCAAATTTAGACTATCGCTAATATTTCTTATCTGGTTTGGCTACCAGTGAACCACGTACGTTTAAAAGATGTCACGCAGTGTTGCCATTCAACTGAATTTACTTCTGAATTTACAACTGAGTGTGGTGTGACTCAACCTTTGGAAATGCAGTTCGCGGTTTCGCCTCCCAACTAGTGCAGGTTCCCGAACTCGTGTGAACCTAGAATTAGAATTGTTAACGAAATGGGAATAATGATCGGAGGTTACACTGCAAATCAAAATGTATTAAATTAAGGTATTCTCGCAATAAGTCAAACTGATGCACCTTTAATTTTGACAAACTCCGGATATGTAAAGATGACTATTCGGAAATCTTCAATCAAACAAAAAATAAAAAATGCGCAATCTTGTAAGTTAAAATATAAAGATGCATTCGTTCGTCTTATTTCATGTGCAGAGTTTAAGACGCCCATTTCATTTGCAGTGTAAGCAAGTGATTTCGACACATTTTAATACGATAGATAACATTGTTGACGTTATTTTAGACGTATTAATACGGAACATAAGCTATACAAAGTTCAATAAATACTGTAGTTTCAAATAGGCAATCTCGGCGTCTTGACTGCATGGCCCAATCCAACCACGTAGATATTGCAGTAATACAAGAAACAAATGCGATTTCTAAATAATAAATGAATGATAGCATGGATCTCTTGAAAACAACACCTTCGGAAAGGCTAATTCACTGCAGGGTGCATGGCCAAAACTTGACCTTGTTGATAACCTACTAAGTTCATTGTATCTATTTGATTTGGATCTCTTAAGTACATTCTTCCGACTACTTTTTTCTGCGCACTTTCTTGTAACTATCTACTAGATGTCTTGTTAGTAATTGACCCTACCACGTGGGATACAGTATAACTTTCACTTTGGTTTTGTTACTCAAAAGTAACCTATGACCTGCTGGAATTGTATTTAAACAAGATGAGAGTCGCTCCACCATTATTCGAGTTTTTACCCCAAAATGGCAGTCATTTATATATACTTATTATCGAGTGTGGTATTGCTTCTTTACATTATACGTCAATGTCTTAAGAAAATAAACAATCTTCCACCAGAGATCAGCGGCATCCCAATTTTGGGCTACTTGCCTTTTTTAAGCAAATGCATGTACGTTGACTTCCGAAATATTGGCAAAAAGTATGGCTGGAGTCTGTTTACCATCCAATTGGGTCTGAAGAGAGTCATCGTGCTCAATGACTGGGAAGCGGTAAAAGAAGCTCTTGTTAATCAGACAGAAAACTTTTCCGGTCGTCCAAAAACTGTGATTTTTAATGAGATCCGAGGACGCGCAGGTAAGAATACAGTCTAGTATTGTGAATGATATTTTAAAAGAAGCATTTCTTTACTAAGAAGTATGTTAGAGCAATTTTGTTTCATTAGCTTTAATGTTTTAAGTTTCAAAATAAAAAATATATGGTTTACTAAGAAAATAATACAATTTTCAAAGCGTTACAATTGTTATATTTCGTTAACGATTAAGTGTTTAGTCGTTCCATTTTAATTACCGGTGAGATTTAAATCTATAATACAATGTACTTGGAGTAACTGCTAATTGTGGTAATTTTAATTACACAACGCGTAACCTTTCGCTCCACTTAAAAGCTTCTTTATGTGCTTTTGTAAAAACCTCAATAAGATTGACATAAAATTTCCAAACGTTGCTCTCAGTCTGTAACCCTGGTTATGATTCAATAGAATGTTTTTTTTGCTATAAAATTACCCACTACAAGCTAAAAAAATCGCTTATACGGCGTCACTTTCTTTTCTAGGAATAAATAAGAATATATATTAGCTCAATAAATTATGAAACTGGAAATTTATAA
This sequence comes from Rossiulus vilnensis, assembly GCA_034700785.1. Taxonomy (NCBI): domain Eukaryota; kingdom Metazoa; phylum Arthropoda; class Diplopoda; order Julida; family Julidae; genus Rossiulus; species Rossiulus vilnensis. Next base: position 8,980 of record JAQIXS010002592.1, read on the forward strand.
AACAATACATGTATATTCATGTACATCTGTGCTATAATTCAGAACTTATAAGCAGCGCAATCCTCTTCGGAAAACAGAATGCAACAAGTCCCCTGTTTATCACCTGAAGTTTCTTAAATAAAATAAGTTAGAAGTAAACTGCAATTTCAGCTGTAACATTCAATATGATTCCTAATTAAAAATTCGGACAATGATTATTTGGAAGAAATATGTGCAAAACAAATCCATACTTTAATATTTTAGATATCACCGGATCAGATGGTCCGCTGTGGAAAAAAAGACGTCACTTCACGATGAAAACAATGCGTCGATTTGGTTTTCGCGATGTTTTTATGGAAACCATCATCATGGAAGAAGTCCACAAATTACTTGAGCGCGTGAGAGGAAATTTGCAGAATCAAAAGCTAGACATGGAAGATTTGTTTATGAACCACTTACTAAACATCATTTGGGGCGTTTCCACAGGTTTGAAATTACAATTTTATATTTGGCTGGATTTAACTTTTAGGTCCGATTGTGCAAGCAATCTGACTTGTTTATATCTTCGATGTAACCTCAGTCACCATATTCCAAGAAATGCAGCACATACAGTAATTGATATATGGCACACATTTAAACGGGTTTTTTTTAAAATTGTAAACAATCTTATCATCATCAAATCAAGGAAACCTAGAGGACATAATGTAAATGGAATATGATCACCGGTACCGGGATAGAAATATGCAGGGGCCGTCCGTAAAGGGGGTAGGATGATGTTCACTAAAATTGTAATATCAGGGAATAATGGGGGTAGGGGTCAGCAATTTCGGGCGTCCAGCTGCATAGAGTTGTAAAATAAAATCAACCGCAGCAAGAACAGATTTGTTAAGCTTTTCGTTATTCAAGAAAGCTTACTTTTATGCAAGCGCTTTAACACGTTTGATATCAGGCATGCATTTTTCTAAATTTGGCCTAATCTTGTTGTATAATGCGGGTTATTTTTATTGGTAACGCATTATGCCGCCAGTAAGAATAATTCTAGTTTAGGTTAAAATAATGACCCTTGATTATATAAGTAATACAAATTACACGTTTTTGTAGGCAAGAAATTTGAGGAGGACGATGAACGAATTTCTGAATTTGCCCACACGTTGAAGATAACGTCCATTCAGAACTCCAATAGCAACTTTTTGGAATTTCTGCCCTTTCTGAAGCACGTGTCCTGGTTCAACAAAGATTTCAAGGAGTTCGTAAAGTCCACGAAAAAAATCCACAGTTATATTGAGGGCGAAATCGACGAGCACATCAAGACTTATAACGAGGCCAACATTCGCGATTTGGTGGATGCCTATTTACAAGAGATGTACAGACGGGAGAAACTGAACCTCGAACCAGAGATGTTTCAAAGTAAGTTCGCCAGTATAAAAACGGGCGATCATACAATTGATTGGTTTAGGCAAGCACTGCACATTTTACGTGTACTATCAATTCTCCTCACCTAGGAAAATACCTCCGAGGTGTCATGTACAACTTATTCAACGGTGGAGTGGATACAGGAAATAACATGATCACCTGGAGCATACTATACATGGCCTGTTGGCCGGAAATTCAACAGAAGGTACAGGAAGAGTTGGACAGAAATATTGGAAGAGGCCGTTTCCCCATTTGGGCTGACCACAACTCGTAAGACTGATTTTGATGAAGATATTGGTCCCTAGTCAATGGTATCTATCTGAATGTTTTTTCCCATCCTATATTAGTTTGCCTTATACTGAATCGGTTCTCATGGAAATCCAGCGCTTTTCATCTATTGCCCCCACGGGATTTCCCCACTGCTGCTTCAAAACAACGCAAGTAGGAGGTTTCACGGTGCCAAAAGGTACCTACGTTCTGGCGAATCTGTGGGCAGTTCATAACGATCCGAAATATTGGGGAGATCCCGAAATATTTCGACCGGAACGCTTTCTGAATGACGAGGGCAAACTGGAACGACCGGAATACCTGATTCCGTTTTCAACAGGCAAGTTGTTATTATGGCTGCATGACAGAGGTATGAAATGCGGAAACGTCGCCAAAGTTCTATTCACATTTTCGTGACAATACTCATTTCTGATGGGTCGAAACAGTCCACGCACCTTGGCGAAATTCAAGGCAATCAGCTTATCCTTAATGTGTTGATGTTTATCAAGTTATATAAAAACCAAAGAAATATCACGCAGCATTGTTTTTGGTTTGCGGTCTAGCTAGGATTCTTTTAAAAATATGAAAAAATAAAAAACCTCCCTTTGCATGAATAAGAAATGTAATTCATAATTCTGCTAATAATACTTCATCGAAATAAACACTTAAATGAAAGTTAAAAAATGTATTGCCATATAAATGTTAGTTTGACAGTTGCAGAAAATATTTAGAAAAATCGAGTGCATTAGAATACATGCAATAAGAGATTCTTAAAACTCCTCACTTGTTTCACATGAAATTTTGGGGGAAAATAGTCTTACTTGAATGTACACTGTACACGAAGACGCACTTCCTTTGTTGATATATGAAGTGAAACAACCCTTTGAAACATCAAATAGAGGTGTATAATGCTGGTTTGAGTCTGCCTTTGACGAACAATAACTTTCAGTCTAACGTCTTATTATAAAGCTGTCTTTTTCTCACCATTCTCATTAAAAACACAGCAAACATTTCCCGATACATGTACTGATTTTAAGACACGCCTTGCTAACTTGCATTTTTGACAACGATCAGTATTTATAACGATATGTATTCATTTTTTAAAATACTTTTTATATTTATTTAGGTCGCCGAAGCTGCATCGGGGAAGTAAGTTTAGTCATTTTGCTAAAATATGCTTTTAAATTTGGAGTGTGCATTCTAACATATTATCCCATTATCTTATGCGGAATTTCAGAATCTGGCTAAAATGGAAATCTACTTGTTTTTTACATCGATGCTTCAATCGTTCCGTTTTTCCTTCGTAACCGGCGAGCGTCCGCCGTCGTTCGAACCCATCGTGGGACTAACCTTAAGGACGAAACCATTCTCCCTTCTCGTCCAAGAACGTGTTTAACAAACCGTCATAAAAATGTGATGAAAATGTATTCATACTTTCACTTATCCGCAAAACTCATGTACATGTACAGTATAATAATTTTTATAAGTGGCGAGCAATCAAGCAGCATTAGAAAGCTATGCGTGATAGCCGCATTCCAGGGATTGATTTGCCACATCGTGCTAATCGTACAATTTTATTTAATAAAATTTGATAAAATATACCAAATTATTTGCTGTCGAATATTGGGTATATACTGGGAGAAAAATGCGTTGGAAACTATCCAAATATAGCAGTCTGACCGTATTACTAAGCGAAACTTCATTTGACATTTAATGGCTGAGAAATTAACCAGAAAATCAACTTTTCACCAGTGGGAAAAATCTGAATAGTTGTGAGAAAGTCGTGAAGGCAGCAGTGCATTGCTGTCATTAATTCCTTTACTTTTTTCGGAACACTACTGTGGTTCCATGTGCCCTGTGTTGAATAAAATGTGATCAAAAAGGGGAAGGGGTATTCGAACTTTAAACAATTTTTTGGTATTTGTCTCTAGGAGATGATGGGATTTCTTCTCCAAACTCCCCTTGTGCTTGGCCCTGTTTGCTTTGGTGATAATTGTCATTTTTCCCTGAATAGTTTCAGTTTTTCTGCATTTTCCAACCTGTTAAGTAATAGTCAGGTATTGACTATTACTCCACCACTATAGCAGGTGGGACTCACCGTAGGAGACCGCCTAATTGGGTCTCTGATGGGAGGGATTATTTTTTTCACAGTGAACAGAATCTGATACGGAGACTTCTCAGAGCCCGTGTTTCCGGTAGGGGTGTTCTGTTACGCCCTTTTCAGCAACAACGTCAAGCTTCTGCCCTAACTCGTGTCCACTGGTCTATGCCGTGCCTTGATGATTCGCATTAAGTTCGTAAAGGAACTAGTCCAGAGTATTAACCCCTTGATAAAATGTGGACATCAGTCACTCTTCTGACAGCGAAAATGGCTAACCATTCCACTCGCGAGTTAGAGACCAGATGGAAAAAATTCGCTTTATCTATGTTATGATGATGAAAGCACTTGCTCAGACCAATTGAATTTTTGGTGGTTATTTGTTCACTGCGGGCCTGCTAAATTTATTCCTGAACATTGTCGCCATGTATTTGATGGTGACAGAAGTTATCTAAAACGTTGGGTGCTTGTCGTTTTTCATCAGACAAGCTGCTGTTTGCCTCTTCGCATAGTCGATGTCCACCGAGGATGGTCTGAGAAGTCAATCCATGAGACTAAGATCATGTTTAGTATCTTGTCTTGATAACTGGGAAATATTACGTCATCGGCATCCCAATGACTTGGAGGTTAAAAGAAATTAAGGAGTCAAATTATAAAAGTAAAATGTTAAGTTTTGTTAACAAATCTTGGTAGTTTACTTTAAAGATTGTTTAGCCCACAACGATGTTGTGTAAAATGCGAATATTCGCTGTAAGACAGTGAGCCATGATTACTTTGCAGTACCAATGATCAGCCAGTTATCATGGGCAACGCACAATTTGTTTCAGCGTGTATTCACTATTGATGATGAAATTTTTTCAGCAGAGCTTCCCATACTTACAAATGAATTAATGCCTAAAATGTTAGTTAATAGGGATGGAGTGCTAAAACGTCTATCGTCTCTCGATACAAATAAATCGTCAGGACCAGACAATCTCTCCCCTACAGTTCTAAAAGAACTATTCAGTGAAATAACCCCTTTTTTAACAGATTTATTTCAACACTCATAAGATTCTGGAGCATTACCAAGCGAATGGAAGGCTGCGTGCATCTATCCAATCTCTTAATGTACATCTGTAATTTGTATGGACAAGGAACACATAATTTATACAAATGTGATGAATCACCTAAACACTCAGGTACTTTTCACGGACATACAGCATGGTTTCAGGAAGGGTCGATCTTGCGAAATGCAGTTGGCCTTATTCACACATGATATTCAGGCAAATTTAGACAAAGAAAACGAGGTAGATGCAGTTTTTATCAACTTTTCCAAAGCATTCGATACCGCACTTCACCAAAGACTGTTGTAAAAATTAAAAACTTTCGGGGTAAATGAAGAAATTCTCATGTTGATTAAATAATTTATGTCAAATCGCAGACAAACAGTAGTTGTAGATGGAAAAGAATCCGGTTGGGTCGATGTAAAATCTGGATCTCCGCAAGGCAGTGTTTAGGGCTCTTTACTGTTTCTGCTGTTTGTCAATGATCTGCCTAATCTTCTTTCTTGTAATTCTAAATTTTTTGCTGACGATTCTGTACAAGATTGCAAGGAGATCTTGACATCTTATCAGAATGGTGCAGAGCATGGCAGCTTAAGCTCAATAAAGACAAGTGTTTGGGCATGAGAATTTGCCATAAAAGAGCGAAAACAACATCATAATGCAAGCTAGAAGGTGTTCCTTTAAAAGTTGTTTCATCCATTAAATACTTGGGAAACAGCGTCACGGACGATATGCACTTGGATACACATAAGTAAAATTACTGGTGTGGCGAACTACCGCCTTAGAATTTGCAACGAATTTTTCGAAATTGTCCTTCGAAAGTTAAAGAGGCTGTGTATTTATCATTGGTCCGACCTCTAGCCGAGTACTGCTGCCCAATTTGGAATCCTTATAGGGATGGTCAGAAGCAGGAGCTAGAAATGATGTAGCGTAGAGCTGCTAGATTTGTAACTGGTAAATACCAGCGAGACGAGTGTCACCCAAATGATCAAGGATCTACAATGGGAGACCTTGCAATCAAGATGGGAGGCTCAAAGCATGGGGCTCTTCGAAAAAATTATCTTATCAGGTAATTGTAATTTGTTAGAGAGGATCTTTAATCGGTCACCGAAGATCACGAGAAGAAATAATCGATGTGTTGTTTTTTCTTAGCATTTTATTAAATATCAGAACTATACGTCATATTTATGTTGATGTAGAGCGTATATCAAACACAAGCGGACAACACAATTTGGTTACAACAGACATTTTTAGAAATGTCTATAATGTTAAATTTGTATTTCAACTTTCAACGGTTTTCGATTCAGTACAGAGCTCAAAAATTGGGATTAAACAGTTGTAACGTTATTTTGGTTGTCATTCTATAAAAGTCTTAATGATGGAAATCTTATTATTCTAAACATAAGAGTCATAACGACCTGGATGCACGAAGTATTTTTCCAACAAATGTCAGCCTGGTATTAAAATATCCTGGTGTGCACTCGCCTTGGTTCAAAGAGATGAATTAGATTATACAATATGTCCAATATCAATTGGATGAAGTATTAATTTTACAGCTCCTATTGCTCTTATAATTGTATAAATTTGTAAAATAATCTGCATAAATTCGCAGCACACATTTATAAAACGAGATTCAAGTATTACAAACAGATACACCAGAGGACTCGCTTTGATCCCATAATCTTAACGATCGTTCCCTAAGCATTATGGTTAAGAAAAACGGGCACTTATAACATTTTGATTTGGCACATTTTAAAAATGGATTGTCAAATTAGGTATATCAAACGAAATGTAATTTCGGTGAAATACACTTACCACGATATTTCCGTAAAACGTTGATTTCCCTCAAAGATACTGTATTTGTCTCTCTTTTAACATTGTTTTCTTTTAGAACATCAAGAGTGCTAGACGACGACAAAAGTAGCGTTCGGCGAGTAGAAATACTGCAAAGGTAAAAACAATCAGATGAGGTGATGAAACACAATGCAAGATTTTGTAAAACGCTTATAAAAGAAATAAATGAAATAGTTCCATCAAAAATGTTTATATTATTCTAATTTGGAACATAAATTCTTGTTCTACAAATGGTAGAATATTTCTCCACATATTTTTCTAGCCAGAGTGAGATGGTATTCTGTACACCAAATTTTTGGAACATTTTTGGCTTCTAATAAATAAGGCTAAACAACAGATAAAAGTATATAAATAACTGGCAGTGTATACAGATTTTGTAATTGTTCCACTTCTTCCAGCCACATGAAGACCAGAATCAATTAGACCAATTCAAAATAGTTCCAAAAATAGGTTGTTGGTGTCACATTGGTTATGAATAAAGATAGTTGAACTTAGCAATGCTTAACACAAAAATTACTTTTAAAGCTATCCAAAACGGTTATTGCCTTAGCTGTGACCTTGTAATCGAACTACATGTAGACTTTTTATGAAATTTGTAATCAACGGGCTATAATATGTTGGATTTCGGCAGGGTTTTGAGGGTCAAAGAGCGGCTGGGCCGCATTTCTAAAATTCCAACAGGGGAAATCGGGTGATAGGCGGAACGATGTCCGCCACAGCTCACCCTCACAGGAATGCGACGATACAGTTTTCACGGACATTAACAAAATTGTAATTTGTCCTTTTGCGCGCACTGCCCGAATGACCCCACGTGGCGAGTCAGCTGATCAGGCTGATCAGCTGACATTTTTTTGCAATTGCTTGCTTGAGATGACTTGCGTAGTCATCCACTTGCAGCTCCGATGCCAGGCCGTGCGGCCACAAACCTTTGTTGTTTGGAAATCTCCATTGCCATGGTTATGGCAACAGAATAAAAGGAATGCTCAGAAACCAACTACGCTCGCCTCTGTAACCAATTTATTTATCATAATACAGAACAACTTTGTTTCCTTTTGATAAAGAAGCATTCAGTGTATAATAAATGCTTAAAGATCACAAATATCACCATTTATAAGGATATACATGTACGGTATACACGGTTTGTCTTCAATTAATCTATTTTAAGGACTAATCGGATCAAACATTCACCACAATGCTGGTCAAATACAATGCATTCCTACAAATATAGGGAAATTCTTAATAGCAGAAAATATCCGAAATAAAGTGCAGGGGTGGATTAAGAATTCTTATCAGTACAGAAAGGCACTTTTCTACAGAATAGTTTTTGGCTAATGCTATGATTTTTAGAAAAAGAAGATTAATGACGGATTAGCACTACGATCTACTTGTATGCTAAATTTTAATGAGTATTATAGATACCATGTTTTATGCAATTCAATAATGAATGAAGTACTACGGGCATTTAAAAAATAAAACTAGATCACATTTTAGTGCACTAAGTTATGCAAGATATTTTTACAATAGGCCTAATAATAATAATGACGTGAGCGTCGTAGATATGTGACAGTCATACTCCGAGGTCCGTTCCGTCACGTAAAGAATCTGAGGAATCGGAAATAATGGTATACATGGAATATTACTTAACTTTTTGCGAAACTGCTTTTGTAAAGTACAGTAATTGATAATGGCAGGTGCTAATTAAACCCCAAAAATTTTCAACTCTATACAGATATCAAATTTAACAGCCCTCGAACTGTTGTGGCACTTTCAAATTGCTATACATGTAATTGCTTTAGAATTGCTTAAGACTCGAATTAAAGTAGGCTAGCTAAATGTGGTATTGGTGAATTTTTATTTCGCAGAAAATCTCGTAAATTCTAACTATTACGGCGATTTAATTCAATGCATCAGGTGAATTTAAGCAGGAGAGTATAAAAACAATCAAATATTTATCTCCCTATAACATTTCAACAAGAATTGCGAGAGTATAAATTCCCATTATTTTGTATTTCTATCTTAGTAATAAATCGTCTGAAGAAACCCTAATTAACAGGACGAAACGTCGCTCATAAAAAACAAACGCGTAGCTGTATCCCATTGATGGTTATCTTGATAGTTTTTTATAGGAAAGTCATGCAATTAGAATTCATAATACCCGATGACATCATGCCCGTAAACATATAACCAGTTTTCACTATTGCCTTTACAGCGTAATAGTTTGAATAAAAGCCTTAAAGTTTTGAAACAATTTCTAAGCATCACGGAAGAGGGGATGAAAATTATGATTAGGATACCCATGAAATATTTATGCGATGAGATGCGAACAGTGAACATGATACCATTTTCCTAAAAAGATTGATTTGAAATTACAGTGCCTTTTCAAGTTTAAATTAATTTACTTTGAGTAAAATCGAAATATCACTTACTACAAGTCAAGAAAGTACAGATTTTTTTTTGAAAATATCTAGCTTTAATTATGACCTAGCCAGTAATAGGTCGTCTCTACTAAAAACAGCGATAACGGATGTCTTACAATGCACCTAACAGATGCCGTCCTATATCCATACTAATGACGTCAAAAATGTCAACGTCAAATAGAATAAAATAATGGTACTCTCTTCAAATCTCATACGTCATTTGAAGAGGCCCCTAATATCATATACATATATTACCATAATCTACATGTGAATTAAACGACATTTAGGGACATGTTAGGGACACGATAAACCCTTCTCCATCGTTATTTTGTAATCAGGTTTTATAACTACGATTTCTTTTAGTTTTCTAAAATTGTGTCATATCATGCTGTTTCCTGAAACGTCTTTCATTTCATACACGTAACTAACTGCGTGTAACGTTATCATGCTAAATTACTTCAGTTGCCAAGACCAACGTTTATTGTCAGGGTATTAACAGCCAGTTGAGGCCATAGTCCAGGAAAGATGAGTCTGCTATCCTTCAACTGCAAAGGATATCTAAACTACGTTTTTTATGAACAGAAAGTATTGACATAATTGGTCGTCGCGATCGATACACTGACAAGCAGTTAAAGAAAGCTTGCAAAGGGTGCAAATCTCATTTAGCGTCATGAGCATGGACATCAGTCAAGTGATTCTCGTTACTATTTTCTTTGTCCTTCTTTACATTTGGGACTACAAACGCAAACCCAAAAATTTACCTCCGGGACCGGAAGGCATTCCATTCTTGGGCTATTGGCCATTTCTTGGCCCGAACAGTCATTTAAAACTGCAAGAGTTGGGCCAAAAATATGGCGGTTTTTTTTCGATGAAAATGGGCGGTCAATATGCCGTCGTATTAAACGATTGGAAAGCAATGAAAGAGACGATAGTCAGAAAGGCAGATGTCTTCTCGGGACGACCAAATACATTCATATTTAACGACGTGAGAGGTGCAACAGGTAGGCCACAAACAAATATTAGTGTGCTCATTGCATGTTAATTTTAATAAAACTGATAATTAACTCTTCTGTTCTACTGAACTATTGCATGTCAATTTTCTTTGGTGATTACAAGCAGTTTACAATTAAATTATCAAATTGATTTCACATAACTTAAAAATGTACTGTAATGAGCTTATTTTTACATTGTTAATGAAACCGGAATTCATACTAAATCCCATAAATTGTCATATGCAGATAGGAAATGCCATCTGCATTTTCGCATTAAAACTAAAAACACATTTCAGGAACTAAATCCTGTGAAATAACAAATAGAATAATCATAATATGCAAAAAAATTGTATTTCATACACCGTAAAAATATAATTAGAACGCTTATGAATATTTTCCACTACGTTTGCACATTAATTATAGTTTCTGTAGCCTCGTACACTGAAAAAAATTGTGAACTTATCAATTTGTGTGTACATTGATTTTTCTCGGGTGAAAAAAATGAATATGGTCATACATGTTGCCATAACTCACTATATATGGCCATATATTGACATCTTCCTAAATGGTAACTCTAGCTAAAGCCAACTGTAACTGCATACGTAGTGATATATATGGAAAATATTACATATTAAAATTATTTTATTACATACATCTATGTGAAATTAGAACTGAAAACAATTCAGCTTTAAAATAGTAACGGTACTTAGATTGCATGATTTGTTTCTATTTAGCATTGCCTGGGGTATGGTTTTTTGTTAATGTAAAATCGTTAGTTTTGAATCTTAACTTTTTGCTATGTTTTTAAACACATCACTTAAAATGTCCTTTCAATGTGCTCTAATTATAACGTGCACAGTGTTATGAAAATGTGATCTAACTTGAGTATTCATTTTATTATATGATTATATTCGATCATACGTAATCATATAATTATCATATGTAAGGCTATAAAAACATATGGATACAATATGTATCAACATTTATGGTTTACGAACTTATATAAAGAGTATGGCTTATAGGTATATAAATTTATGTAACGAATAGCCGTCCTACACAAGCGGAGTTGTCTTGTTTTTTAGACTCCAATCTTTCACCTTTCATTTCAATACAAAGTACATAACCCATTTATAATCCGAGGCCAGTAATATCAAAATTTACGACTAGATCACATTTCACGAATAATATTAAATTCGCGCGAAAATCTTGAAAAAGTCTTGAATGACTTTAATAGACGATAATTTTCTAATCCACCACATGGAAGTGGAAACTAGAATCAAGTTTCCATTTTCTATTCTCAAAATAATTATAAGCCTATACTTAGTTATCAATGTTTTATTGCAATACATTTTGTTAGCATTGGTTATTCAAGTTTGAATTCATAATTAACATTATCTTGAAATGGTTTCCTAAATACTAAATACAGTGCATGTCATGATTACTAATTTCATCTAAGCAAACGAAAGAGACGTGCAAGTTTATCAACAATGCGGTGTATATTTACTGTAATTTATATTGCAGCTTGAGCACATATTACTTACGCAAGGTTTATTTTCTCTAAGCTATAAAAGTCTAGCCGAATAAAAATGTGCTATTAATAGATACGTCCTGATGCATAAATAATTAATCCTTATTACATTTGCAGATATTGCAAGTTGTTTTGGTCCAGTATGGAAGGAGAAAAGACAATTCACTTATCAGGGACTGAAAGAGTTCGGGTTTGGGAAAACCTCGATGGAAAGTTTGATTAAGGAGGAAGTTGTTAAACTGATAAATCGCTTGAAACAAACAGCTAACCAAAAGAACAAAATCGAAAACTTATTTTTCTTGCCATTCTTCAACATAATCTGGACCATTACTGCAGGTAAGTAAAACACCGTAGAAGTAACAAACTAAAATTAACAACAGTCCAACCAAAGCGATAACTACTTCTACAAACATCCATTTCCCATTGCCTTTTTATTAAAGAATTTAATCCTTGTTTTAATTTGATTGCATATAAGCTGCGTGAGCGTGCATGCATAAGATGCATCCCGAAATTGGGCCTTAGATTAAAAAAAATGAATTAAGCATAAAATTAATCTTTTACTTAATTTATTATTAAAAATCAGTTTCTTAAAGTAGCTTAAAATTGCCAGTAAAACCATTTTAAAATACCAATACCCATTGTAGTGAAGTCCATTTCTGATTACTTTTGGGATAAATAGAAAACGATGCCATTAATCGACATTTTTGAAAAGTGCGCGTATTAGCCGCACACCTTCTTCAGATCTTAAAATTTTCGGTGGAAAAAGTGCGATTTATACGCGAGCAAATTAACACGAATTTTGATAGATCGTGTTACCAGCGCAAATGTGACCTATGGAACATAGTTTACATGTTCGGCTATAATTAACAGATTAGTTGCGTATATATTTTTCAGACATCAACCATTTGATTTGTTTACCAAATATCTGATAGACATGCCACAGGACAGGGATGACATTTAATACGCTGTTTACGCACATAAACCAATTAATTTTAATGAGATTTATATCATGTGAAATAAAAATTTCAAATCCCTAATAAGTTTCAAATTTATTCCAAAAATAATAATTAAGCTGACTGTCCATTTGAGAGGTGAGAGCTATGCAACCTCTGATGGTCTGTCCACTTGTTTTTTCCCCGTATCATTGAACAGCTATTGAAATAACAACATTGATCCTCAGAACCGTGTCCGCTTCGTATTTTGGATGCTAGTTCATCACATGCGTAAATGCCATTTGCATTAGTGCTAGCAACTACAACTCGGGCAGAACTCATACTGAGAAATTTACACCATAACTCTCAACTTGTTGGAATTACCAGTTGGTTATAAATAGGTTGGAAATGTGAGAGCAACTTTCCGATAGACAAAAGTAGGTGGACAAGTGCGTGCTCTCATTGTTTCGCGATAGCGC
>JAQIXS010002593.1:0-21974 GCA_034700785.1 Rossiulus vilnensis
CCTTGAATAAATCGTGGCATTTGCTTGGCATTTGGATCATTCGGTAAACTGCATGCTGGACGAGATGCCGGATTCCAATTTTGGTTTGCATTTGTAGAAAACTGCATACTTTCTTCACGATAGCAAGGAACTTGTTGCAAAGAACTTTTACAATCTTCAGGTTCTAGTACAATGCAAAAACATGAGCCATTCAAATAATTAGCAATCGCAAAATGAAATTTAAATGAAGGAAGAGAATTACTTTCATTGTAAAAACTATTAGTTATAGTTATAAAATATGACAGCCAAACGTGAATAACATAAGCACACACGTATGTAATTATATTTTTGAGTCTGACTTGAAGACAAAAGCTAACTCTGCTTAATCGGCTAATTAATTACTAGAGGAATTTGACTGACCATCTTGTGGGCCCAAGCCAGGATTTTGCTGATGATGCAACGGGCGTCCAATGGGTTGAGGACGGAGCTCCCTGTGTTGAAAGCTTTCACTAAAAGGATTGTTATCCTCCTAAGATAACAAACACTTTTAATTAACGAGTCGCATCAACAAATGACACTAAAATGTGTCGACTGTCAGATGACATGCCTGTGAAACTTGCAGGCTAGAGGGTCTCATGACCTGCTGCTCGTGTGTTGGCGTTTGCATTCGCGGTGAGGATTGTTGAAACCCTGGTTGTCCATGTGGCGAATGCTGCATCAGAGGAGATGGAACAGGACCAAGTGGAGAATGCTGCATCATGGGAGAAGGCGACTGCTGCCGTAGTGGGGAGGGCGAGGGCCCCATAGGAGATGGGGACATTAAGGGTGACATCGGAGTTGGTGGTCCCTGTAATCCAAATTCATAATTTAAAAAAAACAATTATACAGGAATTTTAATAGAAACTTTAAAAAAGCCTAATAAAGGACATACACTCATCATAGGTGACTGCGGTGGGCATAAGGAAGATTGCTGCAATGACATCTGTTGTTGTCTTTTTTGCTGCTTCGTGTTATATTCTTGTATAACCATGGTATGTTGACGAGACTGCTTCCGATACTAAACCATAAATAAACTTCATGTGGACTTTGTTATCACACAGTGGAAAAATTCAAATAAAATAAGAATTTACTTGATCGAGCTGTTTTTGCAAGCCAGTTTGTTCCCGGGTGATTCTTTCCAATTCTCTTGCATCGTTTTCTGCCAGACTTCCTCCGGTTTTTCGAAGGTTTCGCTGCTTTGTGTTCAGCGATTTTCTCGTTTTACGCAATTTCCCTACTTCCGTTTCAAAATACTTCTGCTGTGTAGAGAGGTGCCTCTGCTGTTGGAAAAGCCAGTGCTCATACTGCGCCTGCTGTTGTCGGTCGGCCTCAGTGACTGGGTCAGCAGGTGGGGGTGGTGGTGCCGGAACACTCGTGATGGGAAAAGGTTGTCGGGGATTTTGCATTAATGCTGAAAATTCCGAAATAAATTTGTTGTTAGAAAACTTAAAAAATATGCTATTATTATTATTATTATAACATATAACAGTCCAGGACCATCTGTCAATGAGTAACAGAAGGTTTTAAACCCAAGTGCTCCGCTTTAAAGCATATGCCCACTCAGACAACTATTTCTGTACTGAGTGTGACTGGGCGGGGGTATGACGCCATAATTGCCATATTTATTCCTAAACTTTTTCTGGTCAAAGCAGGTTTTGAACCTAGAAACCCAGCTTCAAAGCATGACACACATTCTCACTCAGTCAACTGTTCCACTCCCAGCTAGATAATCAAACTCTGGGTAGTCTTCATTTAATGAATTACCCTATTTATCCTTAAATTGTTTGATCACAGTACGAACTTTGAACCCAGGCACCCATCGTAAAGGCATGGGGCATAATTCCCACTCAGCCAACTGAGTGGGCCTGTGGCAAAAAGATCACGTTTTGGGTAATTCCTATTTTATTCTGCATGACATAATCTTAATTTACTCAGAACAGTTAGTTTCATGTCAGGATTGTATTATTTTTCTTTTAAAAAAAATAAGGAAAAAAAGAAGGTTTTGAACCACTGACGTTCCTTCTTCCAACATGTTGCCTCAACCCTTTCAGCCATTAGAACAACGCTTAAAATTTAGTGCCAAGATTATATTATTCTTTAAAATAAATAAATTGCAGCAGGTTACAATATTTGGGACATGTTACTGCAATATTTAAACTATCCCCGCCCATTAACGGGGTTTCCATACACTGCATAATTAAAGGAATGTTACAGTAGCACACAGAATAGCAAAAGATTATCAATTACATTTTTTCGGAGTTTAACGAATTTACTTTTAAAGCCTAATAAGCTTTTCAACATGGCTAAGAATAAGCCAAAACACACATGTATTGCATTTTCAATAACGATATGGCTTTGCAGAATTTGTTTGACATGGCAACAGGTGACATGCTATTGGCCAATGTCTGATAGCTATCCACTACCTACAAAGGATGCTTCAATTTCAAACAAACCTGCATTGAAGGAACAATTCATAAAGTTTTGATCTAAGAGTGCTTAAAATCCACTGACCATAGCTATCGAGTTCTGCTAAGTTAAAAATATTAGCTTCGTTCATCATTTGAAAAATTTTAACTAAAACTCACCTGGATGCATTCCATGATCTTGAGGAACCATCAAGCGAGGGCCAACTTTTCCGCCGCTTTTAGATTGCAGAGGTACAGTAGGTCGTCCTTGAAATCCAAGACCATGCACATTATCAGGATGCCCCAATCCCATGACCGATAGCCCAGTACTCTGAATGGGCCCTTGAGAGGAAGGTGCTCTCAATGATGGAGAACCGGGTATCGTAGGTTGCAGAGGCAACATGCTCTGGGCAGGTACTGAGGGCCCTGGTGGAGACATGCTTACAGCGCCTGCAGTTCCAAGCACATCGGCTTTTAATTTTTCCAAATCAATTTCCCCCAATAAAGTGTCTTCGACGAAGGGCGGTCCCAAAATGCCATGCTGCTGTTGTTGGCGCCGCTGCTCCTGTTTCTCTTGTTCCAAGAGGTCTTCGAGGAGCAGACGTTGCTCGGGTGCATGAACAGGTCGAAGTTGGGACACATTGGGCGACATTATGTGAGGTGGGACAGCGTTGACAAGCTGTGGGCCTGCACCGTGTCCAGGCATTCCCATCATTGGCTTGCCACTGTAAGCTCTGGGATGCAACTGTGCTCTAACATTAGCCATGGCTTGATACGGGGGTGGTGGTCTGGATACCACAGCCTGATACGGAGGAGGTTGAACGAGTCTAGGTTGTTGAGGACCTAGGGGCAACTGCTGATGCAATTCTGACGTCATTGTCATAGGTGACTGTCCAAATTGTCCCATCGGTGGACGTTGCTGCATGGACATCAAAGTCTGGGGATTTTGCCCAGAAACATCTTGGGGCAGATAGGGTCGCATCACACGCGGAGCGACCCCACGCATCATGCCTGAAACCGGCAGCAGACTTGGTGTAGACACAGCAGGCATGTTGTTGCCCCCAGTCCTGCTGAGGGCTTCGGCGGATTTTCCTTTCGATTCGTGCTCCTCTGATTTTCCTCCCAGGCCAGCATCAAGATGTTCATCTTCGAACATGTCGCTATTTTTCAATTCCTCTGCCTTCTCAATATCACGGCGCTTACTAAACTCGAGAAATTTGGCCTAAAATTTTAACAAGAAAATTATAGTAATTCCACGCATTCACAACAAATGGAAGTTATAAAATTATAATAGAATTAAGAAGTGTAATCCTATTACCTGAAAATCAGTTGTTGGACGAAGTGCAGATGCACCAGACGTTATCTGTTTACTAACAACTTCACTGGGTTCTGTTTTTGGAATAAGATGACCAGACTGAGGATTTTCTTCAAGCTCCCTCTTGATCATTGATACTTTATCGGGACTGCCCATTTTTGATTTTTCTTCCTCTTCATCAAGATCTTCATCTTTGTCGTCCAAGTCCAGATTTTCGTCTAAGATATTGGTTTTCTTGCCATCTCCAACTATGTCCTTATCCAATTCAGGATCAGCATATTCGAGAATATTAAAATCATTTCCCAATCCTAGAAAAGGAAAACACAAAAGAAGCTTGTAAATTTATTCATAATGATTGTGTACTTCTGTAACGTGCTGTTAATGGAAAACGTAACGTACCGAGCAATTCATCATCATCAAAATCATCCTCAGGATCCGTAACTTTATGATCAGAAGGTTCCTGCGATTCTTTTTCAATTTTGCGCAATTCCTCAGCAACATTATCTGCGGTTGTAGCATCGCCTTGCAATGGAACGTCTGGAATGTCCGCCTCTTCAGCATTGTCAATGTCGGTATCTAAATCGGAACTCAGTAACTGGTCGTGTTCACTAATCTCTGTGCGTGTGATCTGGTGATCTTGAATTTGGGTATGGACAATATCTGGAATGATTTAATAGCAAATGAATGCATTATCGTATCAAATGTCACCATTTGCAAACACTTGTTTTCAAGAAATATTTCAAAGATATCTACTTTGAATCTGTTGAGGACTTTGCGGAGGAATAGCAGATGGACTGTGATGGATTGGCATCGATTCAGTAGTTGAAACATTATAATTCATGAGATTTGCAGGATGTGGTTGCATGCCAACATTTGATGCAGGAATCCTTGGCCCGATGATGCCCTGGCGCATCATGCCTTGGGGTACTTGATGACCTTGCACTTGCCCCAACATAGGTTGATTAAAAACGCCCATTTTGTTTGGGGATCGTGGGATTCCCATTTGACTCTGTCGGAGTTGACCAGGCATAACTTGTGATTGCTGAGGCATTCTAAGCTGTTGAAGTTGCTGCTGCTGTTGTTGTTGTTGTTGCTGCTGTTGCTGTACATGCACAAGATGGTCATATGGATCCATTGGATTGTTGCTCTGATTGTTCTGAAACCCTGTCGCCATTCTCGGACCAGCCACTCGCAACTGGCCAGGATGAACTAATCGTTGCTGCTGCTGAAGCATTGCCATTCTTATTTGAGGGTCTTTGGAAGCAATTCCCTAAAAAAATTATTTATGAGAATGACGGGTTTGGCCAACACACAAATGTATTTCCAGAATTAGTGATATAGATTTTCAATCTTCAAACATAAAAATAAATTTACCTGCAGTCGAGGGTCTTGCACTTGGCCAGAATGAGGGAATTGTCCTATCAGTGTTTGCGGTTGTCCATGAAGAGGATGGACCCCAGTATTCTGTCCTGGTCCTGCAACTGCAGTCGGAATGTTCATACGTGGTCGCATGTTTGGTGGGTAAGGTTGTCGAAAACCACTATCCATTGGGATCATACGTGCGCCTACTCCTGGCATACCTGCATATAATCAGATTTAATATCAGGATAATATTGGATAACAGCGCAAACAAACAAAAATATGCAACTAACCTTGTCGCTGCATTTCGAGGAGAGGTCTAACAAGCTGAGATGTTCCGGGCCGAATGCCTTCCAGCCCACCAATGGCTGATTGGGGCTGCGGCTGATTCTGTAAGCCACTAACATTGTCTCCACTTTCAGATCCTTGCTCTGAAAACAAGTAACAAAGATAACGATTAGATGAAAAAAAGCTGGCATCATAAGTTACAAAACAAGAAGAAGAATGCTACTACAAACCTAAGGGCCAATGCCTTAATGGCATCTGGCTTTGTTGTTCTCGCATATGCTGTTCAATATGCTTTTTCATTTGTTGTTTTTGCAACAGATCGCGTAGCTGCTGGCGTGCCATTAACTGCGCTCGCTCCGGCTCCATAACCGCCGAAGGGGAATTCATGCCTCCAACTCTCAGAAGCTGCTCAGGGATTGAAGACTCTCCATCGAGATGCCCTGCTATAGGAAACTGCTCGAGAGATCTTCTGCCTGAGACTGCAACGGGTGATAGGGCCGGTGCGTGGGATCTCGGTGTCATTGGGGGCTGAGCATACGGATCCTCCATAGGAGATAAGCTAGGACAGGGGGTGGTTGGGGTACGAGGCTGATTGAAGTGTTCCACACTTTGTGGATGTTGAAGAGGAGTTGAAATGGAATCGCAGACCGGAGAAACTTGATGCGGAGAATTGGAGCCTTGGGAAAAGAGATCTACGGGGCTAGGTTTCATGCGGGGTCTGGGTGTGCCCACGGGTGACGTGAAGGGCTCCTGCGGGCAAGGAGTGTGAGGCGATTGGCCATACTGCTCCTGGGTCTGCATTTGTGGACGCAGCGCTGGTGAGTTGTGCACAAACGCTTCCTGTTGAAGTACTGGTCTGGGGGTTTGCGGCTGCTGAGCATAGGGGTCTTGTTGGTGAACTGGTCTTTGCGATTGTTGCGGTGCGCCGAAGGAATCCGGTGACAACTGAACGTGGCTTTGCAAAGGCTTGTTGAAGCCTTCCACAGCCGCATGGGGTGTCTGAGGCGGAGAAAACGGACTCTGAACAGGTCGCGAAATCATGCCCTGCTGCAAAAACGGCTCCGAAACCGGAGTTCTTGGCTGAACGTAAGCTTCAGGAGTAGGTGGTTGAGGATGGGGAGTGGATGGAGGAGTATGGAAAATGTCTTGTGAGCGGGGAGTAGGCGGACCTAACGAGTCTCGTGATGGAGGTCGCGGAGTCATTGGCTGCTTTGCATATATCTCGGTAGCCACGTGTGGCTGCTTTGTTGTAGGCACGGGAGGAGGCTGGTTGCAGTACATTTCCATCGTTTGTTGGGGGCGAGGCGTAAACGGCTGTCTGACGTACGCATCTGGTAATCTCACGGGTGGGCGACCAATCTGTGGGTTCATCGGACGGTGCTGGATGAGCGGGCGAATGAAATGCTCTTGCCCATGTCCTGTCGAAGGACGAGGAGTGCCAGGCATCTGTGCGTATGGATCAGCGCACTGCATTCTCATCGGCTGATGCATCTGAGCTGGATCGATTGGTGGCCGCACGCGAGAAACTTGGATAGGAGGTGTAAACGGTCCGCCAATCTTAGGAATACCAGCGGGTGGAGACTGCAGAGAATGCGGTGACAGAGGAGGGACTACTGCCTGACCCTAAAACATGCAGTAAATATAAAGTAAAAATGTGTTCATTTAATAAATCATCATTCAATCTTAACGTATGCACAAAAGAGAAGGTACTGTACCTGTGGAGTAGCTACGTTCAACTGGCCAGGCATTGGAGCCCTTGGATGCACTTGCGCATCATGAACCAAAGCAGGATGGGTAGCATGAGGTTGCTGAGTGGCCAACACATCCGAAGGAGGCTGATTGCATGGCATAGGGGTACCAGGCATAGATGCATAAACGTCCAACTGTCCGGGACTTGTGGGAGTTGTTGGAGTAGAGGGCCCACCTGACGTTTGCCCTACCACACCTCTTAATGGCTCACCTCCAATTATTTGTTGTTGCTGCATCCTTGCCATGGCTGGAAGCGTGGGAAGAGGATTGGGTTGAGTTGGCACAACTAGTTGAACAAGATACGAGAAGATTTGAAAGAATACACAAGTCAGTAACTACAAATGGAACATTGTTAACACAGATGTAAGGATATTTAGCTAGTGGTAGTGGTGTGATATCAATTCTGCTATTAAAATGCATAATTAATATAAACAGACGGTAACTTTTTCTTTACATAAACATACAAAAATCGAGGTTGATCAAAAGGAAAGTACCAATTGCACATCTTGTTAACGCGAGCACATTCGCAGTCGCGACAAAAAAAAGCGAGGTCCATTGCTCACACATGAAACTGTTAGGTCAGGTTTTGTTAGGCTTTGGAAGTTTACATAGATATTTTTGCTAAGTTCTATTAGTGCCTTCTGGTACTTGCGACATTACGTTCACTACATACTTCTCTTGCGACATAAAATCTGCGATGTAAAGACACGAAACTCATACATGGTACATCATTTTTTGTGCATGACTATTTTCAACGAAAACACTGAAACTAAAAATTCTGAAGGAATACTTATGCTGCACACACATTTTGAGACTAGAAGAATCCGTGTCACTCACCTTGTGCTCGCTGTTCTTGCAGAATTTGCTGCTGCTGCTGCGCTTGATGCTGTCGAAGCGTCTGTAACTGTTTCCATTGCCGCTCCTGCTCCTGTTCCCGCTGCGATTTCTGCTCCCGCACTATTCGATCCTGTTCCTTTTCATGAATAGGAGGGCGCCGAGGAGAATTAGGAGTAGCAATAACTTCAGGTTCGGGGGGCGGTTCAGGGGGAGTGATACCCTGCTTGGGACGCTTGCCCTGTTTGGGGATGGTGACATTGGCGGTGGCAGAGTTGCCACTTTCTTTCATCTGGACAGAATGATGGTAAGTAATGATTTTTGTTGTTACGATTACATTTGTTACGAAAGGATTCATAAAACACATCCACTCAATTGGAAATTGTGCAAGGCTTTAAGATGAGCAATAGTTAGCTGAAATTGTTACCAATAACAAGAACTGAGAAATTTATGCCTTACTCGATAAAAAACAACGTGGATGTATTTCATGAAATATTTCAATGATTGCCAGAAGAGAATTCAAAACTGACTTGCCTTAAATAATGTTAATACAAAAACATACATGCTTTTTTTTTTTAAAAAAAGAAATAGTTTTGAAGGAGTAATGTACCACTGAAATTTCAAACCGCAGACACGTGCTAACACATTGGATATTAGGTTCATATTAGCAAATCATGAAAAGCAAGGCTTGGATTATATCAGTTAAACAAGATAAAACTGCAAGCAAATTAAGTAAACCACCCTCAACAAAACCACCATTATCAGATCAACCAGCCTCAACTAGGTCAAGTCAATGAAAAAATGCATGCCCCAAGAATCCAAACTTGTTAAACCTTGTCCAACTCATGTCACTCAAAATCGGAGAGCACCATAACAAGCCCAAAACAACCATATCAAGTCAACAGCAATTGAAAAACTTACCTGCTGAGCTTTTTGAATTCTACATGCAGCTCTATTCTCACGAGCCTTTTGCTGTAAAGAATATTTTGAACTTTCTAAAAAAAAGAGCACAAAATAAACAAAAATATTTCGGCATTGGCAAAACTTACAACATACTGGGTCCGCTTCTCTGATGGTAAACCACGCCATATTTTTGCGATTTGCTTGGCACGGTCAGACCAAGCTGGAATACGATTTTGCAAAGTATTTAGAAAAGCAAACACAAAATAGAATGCATTTTTAAATAATTGTCGAAATTAAGAAATGGAAGTACTCACTGGGATAATCGTTTCGCAAATCAGGATGATTTATGTTGGCATAAAGAACAGCTGATATGGTGGCATTTGCTCCTAAAATCTCATCGCTTTCCCATTTCAAGACACTTCTTTGGTTGTACGAGGGTGACTCTACATCAGGTTCTGGGGGCACCCAAGGACTAGGTGGCGGTTCCGAAAATCCAGGACTAAACTGGGGACTGCTGAATAACACATGACAAATCAGTACATAAGAAAACGGAGCCGATAATTCTATTGGCAAATCTAATTTCAATAACTAACCTGCTATATTCTGAAGGATATGGAGATGGCGGAGGAACGCTGAATGGTGAAGACATACGAAGTGTGGTAGGTATCGGAGGGCGTTGGACCGGGGCTTGAATAGGAGCCGCAGGCGCTTGAGGAATCGGGTTGGCAGAAATAGAGAAAGTCGACTCCGTAGCTGCAAATAAATCAAATTGGCCTAGAGCATAAACAATAAAGATATAATTTACAAAATTAAAACTAAAACTAAATAAATAAGCACTTATTATCTAATTTATTTTAGCACTAATGCCACATTTTTTGAATACATTAATTAAATATACTTACCAGCAGCTAGACTTTCAGCAACGTCATCAGTTAAAACCCCTTTAAATAAATCTTCGACTTCTTTACCATCCATTTGAGGAAGACCTACAAATAAGAAAATAAACACAAACGAAATTTCATGAAATATTAACTCAAGCATAAGTAGTTTTAGAGAAGATCAAACGATATCAAAATCATGTTGTGAAGTATAACGATTTTAACTGAATTTTTTAGTGATTAGTGAAATAACTATTGCAAATGAGTAACTAGTACATACAAGTTCCACTGTCTGGGACCATTGTATCCAGGTTAAAGTGAGGACTCAAGATGTCAGTTAACGGGTCATCTTTATTAAGTGTATCATCTTTGGATGAACCAGCATCAACTTCTTGACTAGCATCATCACCAACAAGAGTACCTTGAGTAATATCATCCAAACCTAAAAAAATACAGGTTTTATTATATCGCAACGTTTCTTAAAATTTAAGTAATTAACTGATTAACTTTCTGTTAGAAAGTAAAATATCTTGCACAAGAACCCTTACCTTCATGCTTGGTAAGATCATCTCTTTCATTCATTAACATCTTTACAAGCTCGTCATCTTGAGGCAAATCCTGTGCAAGTGGCAAAATGTCTTTCAGCGCTTCACTGTCACCAAGGTCTTCATCATCAGTTGTCTTACTTGAAGCCTAAAATAAAGTCAGCCAAGGAGTAAATTTGTTACTAAAGTAATTAGCACATTTATGTACTTGCACACAAAAGCGATTCTACCTTCGATGATTCCAAGAAGTCTGGTGGAATGACTACAGGTTCTGACACCGACACTTTTTCTTCCACAACCGTTGAAACTGGTTTACTATCAGGCAATGCCAAAGTTACTGGTGAGGGGCTTCTTTCCTCCGACATAGCACCGAGCATTTGCTGTTCCTTGCTTGAATCCAGCAACGTCTTACCAAAGAATGCTTCCTACAGAGCATGCCAAAGAATAGATTAAAATTAGCCTACATAACCACTTACACAATTATTCAAAAAAAAAAAAAAGCTTCAAACCTGCAAATAAGAAGGATAGTTGTCTCGTAATTGGCTTTTCTTTTTAATTTTTCTCTTTTTCCTTGGTTTGTCAGCATTTTCCATACTGGCTGCAGCAAGCGAGCCCTCATTCATATGCGATGATTCAGTTTGTTCTATTCGCAATGGAAATATAAGAATTAATTTTTTAATAACTTCGCCATACATTCCAGCAATTTAAAGTTAAGCTGGAGGTCTAGCAACCTGAAAATAGCATTTCTCCTTTATCCAATTCCCTGTGAAGATTTGCACGTCCCCTAGAGCGTACCACAAAGCCACCAACACCTGAGAAATGAAAGAAACACTGAAGAGTTAGCAACCTGCATTTGAACACAATGTTTCATACAAATGCATAATTAACAGATGAAAACATCTTAAAAGTATCACACCAAGCTTTTGCAGATTACGCTGACGTTTCTTTTTCCCTGGCGGAACTTCTTCTGGGGCAGCTACTTCTTTGGCAAGCTCGTCCTCGGGGGTTTCTATTTTGTCCCCTTCATCGAGTACTGCATCTAAGACACGTGAAAAATACGCCAACGTTCAGCAATACCAGGCCAAATTATGTGAGGAGTGCCATTCTAGCATACGTTTCATTTGAATCAAGCTTATTTATCAAACTATGGGCTACTTACCAAGCGATAATGATTTCATATCTTCAGTGTCTTCACTGAGTCGCAGATCCAATCGTGATTCATTAGCAAGATTCTTTGCCTGGGCAGCTGGCTTATTACGACGAACTCTGGTCTTTTTCGGTGGCTCAAGAATGAGGCTTTTTATTTGATGCATTCCACTTTCTGATAACTGAACGCCGTCGACGACAAACTGAGGTTGTGGCTTCACCTTTACTACCACAGGTTCTGCAAAGTAAACTTTCATAAAATACTGACAATGAACACACAGCAGCTAAATCATGAGAAAGCAAAGTTTTACCTGGTGTAGGTTTCTGAATGGGAGGAGTAGGAGGTTTAGGCGGTTCCACAGGTTTAGGAGGTGGGAGTGGTGGAGGAGGCGGAGGAGGGAGCAAATGAGGCGGTACTTCATCTTTTGGTCGACAAAGGAGACAATGATAGCCATAATCGGCACACATTTCAGCATCATCTTCAGACTTCATTTCATCACAAGCAGCATGAACCCACCTGAAAACAATACAAGGAAATTATTTATCAAACAAAATTGGAGATAAAATCGTCTATTTTTGGAGGTTCCAACTTGGATTTTTCCATGTTTATGAAGGTTTTTCAGAGAGTACAGCAGGTATAGCATTGATAATTACGGATAATAAATAAACTTTAGCATAGTGGTTTACTTTATTCTAATAGCCAAATTCAATTCATACACATGAATTAGCATTTTTTTTGCTACTGCTTCCCTTCACTTTTTAACAAATTACTAGTATAGGTGTTTAAAGCAAAAGAATGCAATATTTTACCTATCACATTCAATGCATTGAATTATGAGTTCATCATCTTTGTAATTTGTACGGCAAACAGGGCAGATAGCGAGACTGGAACATGGCCCACACTGTGTATAATTGCTCTGCCACTCTGCATTATGACCAGGGTCAGTAGCCCCACACTGAAGACAGACAACACACCTTAAACGAATAAAAAATCATTATGAATAAAGCAATAATGAGAATTAAAAAGCAAATTTTGAAAATATGCTAGTGATGCAAATTTCCTACCATTTGCACTTCCAATTTCCTTGAGGCACCTGTTCAAGAGGAGGATCCAAACAATAAATATGGTAACTTATGTCACAGTCATCGCAAAGCAAGAGTCGCCCTTCATCGTGTGGCTGGCCACAGCCCTCACAAACTGTGCAATCCAGACAACGCCAACCCTTTGTTAACAATACCTTTGTAACCTGAAAAAAATAATTGCCAAATTCATGTACAACTTGAATGATTGAAGAAGGAAATTGGTAACTAAGGTAAACAACGTTAAATTTGTTTACCTTGATGCTAACACAGTAAGGATGATAGCATTGCCCACACTGTGAACATGCAATTAACCGTCCTTCTTCACCTTGACCATAGCTGCCACACATGATGCACATGTCCTGCAAATACAGTGTGTTCTGGTTAATTTTTATGCCTGGAAAATTCGTCTATAACTCAATTTTTGAAACAGACACCAACCTGGGAAAGTACAAATTCGTCATTCATAGAGCAAAGCACGATTTTATTTTCTAATCCTGGCTCTTCATCTAATTTTCCAGTTGCACAATCCCCAATTGACGCCTTTAGAAAATGAATAGAAACATTGAAATAATCAAAACACAAAACGATTTTATAAAAATGAATAGGGTAATTAAGACCATTTTCGATGAAGTATATAGTGGAGGATTATTAATCCAAGTCTATGAATCATTCAAATAGTAAAACTACTTTTAGCAGCTTTATTTGTTAACAATAAAGTATAAAGGCGCCCTGGCAGAGGAGGACGCCCAACCGGTGAAGGCGCCCTTCAGGAAGGTTAGCCAGGGCGGGGTCGCCCCGCGTGCTGACCTCTGGTATGTGGTATGCGTGCATTCCAAGGATACCAGGGGTCAGAGGGGGAGGGGCTAAGCGCGCCCTGGAGGGCAGTTCGGGCCTGGGTACAAGGAGCACCTTCTCCCTGGGGACTGTGATCTAGCCGCATCAGGAGATTTTTGGAGGCCCACTTCTGTTGGTTTGCCATTTCTTTTGGCCGCTTGAGGCATCGGGCTGCGTTCATCGTTGGACGTTTTTTGCACTCGGCCCTCTCGCCCCACCGTAACAAGTTTCACATTATAATTGATCAGCTAACCTGAAACAGAGGGCCAACACCAGAAAACTGCTTTGATTTTGGTTTGGGTCCTCTTCGTTTCCCAAATTCTGCCACCTTAGCTCTTCTTTTCATTCCAACAAACTTAGAATTTCCCTTCAAATAAATAACAAAGATTTCATTTAGGCATAAGGAATGAATCAGAAAACCAAGATTATCACATGTGAAAAGAAAACATACCTTTGGACGGCCCATTCCAATCCTCTTTTTCCCAGATAATTTTCCTAGACTTGTCAGAGGTTTTGAAGCGGAAATGGGAAATCCTTTCATTGCACATGATGCAAAATCGTCAAAGAATGCAAAGTTTGAATTGCCTGAAAGCTGCTGCAGCTGTTGAGCACTCTAAAAGACAAGAAAAGTGCGAGAATGTTTCAATAAGACTTCACGAAATTGTAATAACGAGCACTAATTGAAAAGTAATAATTAATGAAATGCACACTCACCCTCTCAATAGCCTGTATATCTATGTCCATGCTGCACACAGAATCTTCATTTAACGCTAGCAATGACTCTTGAGATCCTAACAACAGACTACTTTCCGAAACATTACTATCTTCTTTGGATGAAGATAAATCTATGTGCAAGCAAAATTAATGCAATTAAAAACTATTAATTGTGGTTGGTAGCCAGCACGTTGATTTTCGCTTACTTTTTCCGGCAGAAGGTGGCCATGTTATTTCTTTAGATTCCACTGGACGTATTATGCAACTCTTTCCTTTTGTCGATGATGTTCGGCACAGTGGGCATAAGTAGTCCGGAGGAAATTCATGATCTTTGTTTTGTTGAAAAGCAGTCATGTCCAAATCGCCATCGCATTTGCCATGTACAAACCTGATTCGAAAAATTACACATTGCAGATAAAATGACATTGTTTGTCTACAGCATTTATTTAAGATGGGTAGGAATCCATTAAAAGTGATACGTGAACTAGACTCACATCTCACGAAAGTAAGAAGCGAGCGTTTGTATCATCGATTGAAGTACATTAATGTGATCTTACTTTTTACAGCTATTGCACTGCACCATCTCTTTTTGCACTGAATGACGATAAGCCCGCCCACACAATGGACACGCCAATCCCTTATTTCTCTGCTGGTAACAACTATCGCACACGGAATAATTCATGTGCCACCTCGAGCTAGGCCCGCTTCCAGGTGTGCGAGCGCTGCAATCACCGCAAACTCGGCAATTCTAAAGACGTGAACGTAATACTTGAGAAAATGAAAATATCAGCGATGAAACTTTTTCAAAGAACTTGGTTCAGCGTGCTAACCTTGCATTTCCAACCGTGCTTTGGAATCGAAGTCATGCATGGCTTCAAACAGTAAGTGTGATAACCTTTGTCACACGTATCACAAACGAGCATTTTATTATCATCTCCCGGTTGCCTAATGGACAAGAAAAAAAATATTTTTACAGACGCCTAACAGACATTTTGTAACTAACATAAGATAGCATACCTGCATGTCTGACAAATCTTGCAATCTGGGCACTGCCATCCAGCACGCACAACAGCATTTACTGCAACTTGGGGATCCAAGCAATGCCCGTGATAATGATGCCCACAACTTGTGCAAAACAGCAGCTCAGATATATTCCCTGGGGTATCACACACAACGCAATTTGCCTCAGTTTCAGCTGCAATCAAAAATAAATTACATAAGAGTAAATTGCTACTCGAAAATCACGATTAAAGTGCCAGATCACACAAGTGTCAAACACAGCCAGGATACAGACAAATCAAGTTGGTTAGCAGCAATGGTATAGCAAAACTGAAATGCTTTTGGTTGAGAGAAAAACATGATGAGCAACGAGTGGAGTTCAGCATTGGGCAGTTGCCACACTGAAAGGAAGTTTTCATGCACCAACGGATCTGTTAAGTGCAATATTTTGTATGGTGCATTAGTTAAGAAATTATTTTAGAAGTTAAACGTTTTTCAATGCTCAGTAGGGCAAGTGATGCAACAAGGCTGAAGGACATGGCGACACAAGTGACAAAAGGCGGTTTTTCGAGTAATGTACAATTCGAAAAAGTCGAATGAAAACACAATGTAATAGCTGATGGCCCGATCAGGCACATTTGTGCAAATGTGGAGTTCCTGTGCAGGATTCAGAACATTACTTGTATGGCCGGAAGAGATGATATCCTCAGATAATAGTCCTCATAATATAAGAAGGAATGCTTACTCCTATATGAACGAATTTCTCCCCTATCAGTAATAGGATTATATTGACCACAATAAAATAAAACCAGATGATCTAGAAATGAAGAAAACCACAATTGTAGTTAGCTCTTCAATATTGTAAAAAACTGGTCAGTAATTTAATTCTGTAAATTTTGAATTTTTAAATCATTAAATAATTCCATAACATTATAAGAAAATTTGCCTTCTGAATGTTTTCTGCGATTTAGGGCAGCACAATATTTAAGACCGAATTACAGATTACAGAGTACATTTTAATCAGAAAGATATGCAAAAGGATACTGGATAATCGTGACTAAACGTACGCTTATAACCAGTCGATATTTAGTGAACAATGGAGATTTATAACCCACATAAAAATAAATGTTTGGCTTTTTTAATAAACATACTATGGCTTAAGAAGACTTTAAAAACTATATTTTCATTTTTGGCCATCTTTAAGAACGCCAAAAATCACTTAACAGGTTCCTTCTTTGCTATAGATGGCTGCTAGAAATTCAGTATCAAACGGTATCAGTAATATTTATTTACATTGTTTTCAAGATGAAAGTAAAAGTGAATTGAAAACTGCTAATTTGTATATGTGTTTCTAGTGAAAACGTTTTCATACTATCAAACATTATGCAGTAGTAACAAAACCCCAGGTTCAAACTAAAACCCTACTGGAGAGATACAATTGTTTCAGAGGTCTCAAAAGATATTTATCCTATGCCGTGAGCCAATAGCCTATAAACATTTCCCTTTATAACATAGAAGCCATATTTAGGTCGAACAATACTTTGCATTAAAGCAACAGATTAGTAAAAGCAGCACGCAGACTAGAAAGTATTGGACAAAAGCATCTATCTCGGCTGGCACAAGTGGAAAACTACTGCGCTGTTATAATGCAAACAATCAAGCAATAGGTGTGATAGTAATGTTGCCACATTGCCAATTTTTGTAATAAATTACTGTGCCGGACGTTTACTTTGGCATTATTTAAGTGCTGCACACATTTCTGGAACAAAGCTAGATAAAAAAATAAAAATCTACCAGTTTCAACTGCAGCAATATAAGTCTGTCGCTGGTGAGGATCACATTTCCTCGGTCCCATGTCTGTAAGTGGATCGCAAATTACCCACCCATAGCTCTAAATAATGTTAATGTTATGAGATTACCAGACGAAGCATCCTCAACTGAGGATTCTTCTTACCTATTGATGGAGCCATTTTATGATGTTGAGGACACAAAAGAGACATGGATTTGATGTCCTGTAAGTGAAAATATTACAATTTTAAGATGGCAACCCTCCATTGCTTGATTATCGAACAAAAAAAATAAATGGAATTCTCTTAGTTTGAATAGTGGGAATAGTTTTGTCACTTAATCTGGCTTTTTTTGAAAAAGTACAATTGAGACTGAAAATGCTAATCGGGAGTTAGGAGGGGAGGGGGACGGGACGGTTGGGGATAAATAAGTTATCTTACATCATTAAAAATCTAATATGAGGGACAATGTGAACAAACTCACTTGGAATGTTCCTGAACTTGCTGCACACGGATAATGGTAAACTTTATTGCACTTTGGACCCCGACACCTTATGGTAGCACCCAAACGCTGACAATTGTTGCATTTCTAGAAAACAAAATAAGGCCGCTTGAGTTCAAAGTTTACAATATGGTTTTCTAACAGGCAGCAGCATGAAAGTAACGCACCTGAGTCATTCCTGAAATTACAGCCTTGTCAACATTTATGAGTACGTAATCCTCAGTTTGACAAACTCCATCTGACCAAGCTGCACAACAGTGATGTGCAAACGTATGACCTATACAATAAGGATTAAAATAAGAAAACCACAATGTTTGTTTACGCATGAAACGTAAAAAGTCTAACCTGTGTGCTCAAACAGCGCAGCAATCTCTGGTTCTTCAGCAAATCCGATAACACTTAATTCATCAATGGGCTGAGAATTTGAATCGTCGTCCGAACGCCGAGGCGACTTACTTCGCTCTCTGACAATGAAACATTAATGATTGACAACACTGCAATTCTTCGCTTAGTATTAATAACCAAAATCAGCTTAATATTTTTTAATAAATAGCTAATATAAAGTAATATTTAAATCACTAAATCGACTTTTTTTAAATCAAGTAAACCTACCTAGGCCTGCCTTTCTGTTTTCGACCTTGCAAAGGCTTTAGGTTTTTGTCAACAAGAGCATCCTTCTCATTTTCACTCGAACCCCGTCTTGACTTTGGGCTCTTTCGGAAAGGGTTGAAGCCAACTGTAGGTTCAAATCTAGTCATCTCTCCTTGCCCTAAAAGGCTCTTCTCACCAAGATTACAAAACGAACACGTTTTCCCAGCCCTACAAATCATTGTTAAAATAATGAAATGATTATATCGTTCTATTTATTAGTAAATTAATTCAAGTGAAAGGTGATTACCAATGCTCTTGAAAATTTTCCTCCGACATGGATCTCTCTACAGACATGGCACTTGACAGACTGTTGTCAGAATCTACATAAATGATCCACTCGTTACACACATGACTTATCTACACCAACAACAAATAGGAAATAGATAAGGAAAAAAATGCTAGTCAAGAATAGTATATTACCTAATTCCATTAAGTCTATCTTTTCCTGACTTTCCATATGCTGTGAAATGAGTGCAACAGCAGGCTCGCCAATTTTAGGAATGTCAATTGATTGCATAGATAAGCCAGAAAACTGATGGTGCTGAGAGCGTGCTGGATCACCAGGAACTTGCCGCCGTCTCCCTCGAGGACGACAGCCAGGGCTACAGACATGTAGAGAAGGAAATATTTAATTCAGAGAATTTCAACAGCCAAGATGCTGAAATTACACAAGAAATTACAATTTATTTTACACAAGTCAATGAATATAATAGACATCTAGCGTCTGATTAGTTGGAAAGTAGATTGTGGAGCCTTAGTAGTTTCTTGAGATTTTATTTAGTCTTAATGAACACCCAGGAAACATTCTTTGGCCTCCCTGGATATCGGATAATTGCATCCTCTGAATGGTTTTAAATTTAAAAAACGTCCTTTTCACAACTTTTAACAACAAGAATTAAAGCATATGCAAAAACCTTAATTGATCCTTAAAATATATCTCTGATATTTACAAAGAAACTGGGTGGCTACTACCAGACTTTTCAGCTAGCTGTTTAAGGAAGTGTGGATTTTGCAGTGGTTTAGAGAATTTAGGGCTGGCAAAATTCACCAATGGAAAGTTAGGTTGCTTCTACACAAGTTTCAAAATTTTTCACTAACTCTTTTCAATAACTCTAAATTTTTTGGTAAGGTAATAAAAAACCTGGATTTGTCGAAATCATTTTACAGCAGTTTTCTTTGGTGTTTTTAAAAGAAAAACTAAAGCATCAAAGATACATAAATCTTGTGTAGATACTTTGAGGTCTTCTAATGATCTCTAAGAAGCTGGCTTAACAGTTGTCCACTGTCACTCCACACACAGACAAATCAAAATAATGATCTGCATTAATTATAAATGAGATGAGCTGATACGGTGTCGGTTTGACTCACCCAAACAAACCCACCCAAAAAAATTCACCCGAACAGGTGAACTCGCCCAAAATAAACTCACCCAAATCCGTTCGTCCAGTCCGTGCACGGCAGCCCCATTTGAAGAGTGTATGTTAGGGTGGTTTAGGTTAGGTCAGGTTAGGTCAAACAAAACATACCGGCGTGTATTCCGTCAGGTTAGGCTAGATTCCGTCAGCGTGTATTCCGTCAGGTTAGGCTAGATTCCGTCAGCGTGTATTCCGTCAGGTTAGGCTAGATTCCGGCAGCGTGCTTGAGTTTACTATTTGGGTGAGTTTATTTTGGGCGAGTTTTCCTTGGGTGAGTTACCAGTTGGGTGAGTTATTTTTGGGTGTATTGTTTTGGGTGAATTTTTTTTGGGTGAGGTTTTTTGGGCCAGTTTGACCGGAATCGAGCTGATACTGCTAGATAAAAGCAATCACGATTGGAGACGGTTTGAGCAGCTGTGCACGATGAATTATTTAAGTATTTTAATTATTGCCCAGTTATCTAGCTATTTTCAGCGAGATCATTGAAATAACTTGAATAAAAGAATAAAGGAAGGAGTAGAGAATACAAATCCATTTACATAGGTTGCGTTTTGCGTTGAATAGGTACACCACCATCCTTTCTGGGTCGACCAGGGCCTCTTCTCTGGATAGCAGAAGCAGATGTGACTCCATGCACTGTAGACGCCACCAGTCCAGATCGCGAAGTTAACGAAGAGGGAGGGGTATCAAAGTTGGAAGTCCTAAATGATGAGGATGAGGAGGAAGCGATGCTCAAGTCCCCTTGTTCAGCTGAAGACGAGGATGATGATGAAGTAGAAGAAGGTGCTGCAACTTTAAATTCGACTTTTTTATAAGATCAGATAAATATACAGAGGGCCTATATAGAATTGGTACAGGCAAGGACACCAGATATGAATCTCCATTCCCATCCCAATACATTTAGCAGCCGCACACTGTGCCAATATAATAGTGAATTACATTCACAGCCATAAATTTAAAGTTTAAAGATGAAAGTTTTCCACTGAAAGTTTTAACTGGAAGCTTTATGCAAACTACATAGCATGCAGTAGACTGTTGTGGCTTAAAGCGTTATTTACAATAATTTCTAGGATGTATGTGGGACCAATCATACACTGTGTGATCAGCTTCCAGTCTTATTGTTTTAAAGAGGAATCTAAAAATGTTTTACATCAAAAGTTTAAAAAATATATGGTAAACGTCGCCTATTTTTAATATGGCGTTGTCACACAGGATATAAATCATGCAAGAACTAGCAGTGGAATCACATATCTAATGCAACTTTAATTGCAAAGTCTTATACTCGCTTGATTGTTCATAGTTGCATATGTTGATGTACAGATTATACAGAAAACAACTTGTCAAACACAGAAAAGCATTAACGAATGATTTGGCTTACTTGATGAGCAAAGATCCATACCAGAGATAAAGCCCGAATTTAACATATTTAATGAAGTATTGTCCGATGATTCCGTAGAAAATTTCGATTCCAAGATTCCAGAATCTGTAGAACATGGCACAACATCCAAGGTTTTGGATGCCGTTTGCCATTCTTTGTTGTCTTCACCACTGTTCTTGCTACTTTTTCCATGAATGTCCAATTCATTTTCATTGGACTTATCAGGGGGCTCTTCAGGATTTTCGATGCTTTCCATTTTTTGATATATTAAAGTATTCACAATGAAGTAGTGCCACAATACTTCTCGTCAAAAGCTCTGTAAAAAATACATCCCGTTTCAATTAAATAGAACAACACTAACTTGGATAGCGAGAACTTCTGGAAAAATATATGAATGAGCAAATACAATCAGCAATTGGCTAATCATACGTCTTTTACTCCCAAAACCAGTTAAGCATGGTGCATGTTTCTCACTGTGTATGTTAACAAATGGGCTTGAGTACAAAAGCAACAATTTTGTAGTTTTATTCCGGATTGCGATATGGGCAAGCTCATGACCACCGTCTTTAAGTTTAGAATGAATGATACATGGCACTGTGTGTAGGTCTATCCATGGCCACGTGCAGGGTTCGTCTAAATTAAAAAAAAAAATTATTTCCCTGACCAACCCAAGTAAACTTCCCTGGCTTTTTGAAATTATAATCAGTGGCAAAAACATCAACGGGAATATTTATAAATAAATAACAAACCATCACTTTCCTGCAGCTTTAGTAATTTCTGGACAACTGCATTTTTATCAGGAAAATTAGTGAATACATTTTTTTTTTCATTTTACTGATAATAGGTACTACATGTATTTATAAACAGTTCCTTGGTAGGTAGGGCGCCTTGCATGGGAAATGCCATTTAAAATTTAGTACAAAAGTCATAAGAAATTTCCTTTACCTTTCCTGATTTTCGAATAAAAATGGAATTTTCCTTAACTACTCCTGACCATTTTTTTATTTCCTGACTTTCGTGGTGCGCACGAGCCATGTCGAGTAAAATGGGGTGGAACTTCCCCCCCCCCCCCTCCTTCCCCCGAAGACGTAAAATGGAAGGCGGGTGCCGGGGATAGAAATCCCAACCAAAATTGGGATAAATCGGCGAAAAAGAAACAATTTTTAAACTA
>JAQIXS010002594.1:0-21974 GCA_034700785.1 Rossiulus vilnensis
GCATCCGTATTAGCACGGAGCTCAGTCAGGGGTTTAGAATGATTATGCCTACTTCTACAATGTTTGTTAGGCTTGAAGATATTAGACACAAGATACGAATTAGAAGGTTGATTGAAACGTTTAAATAAGCCCATAGATAAATTTTCTCGTCTCGCTCATTCTGGAATGGACGAACGTTCGACTTATATAACTTTCTCCTTTGTCAATTTAAGGACATTCCAATTAGAGCTAATGTTTAACGTTGCATGTTCTAATAAGTGTATTGCTAGATTTATAATTGGGTAAAGTCTACTCTAGTAGTCTGTGGAACAAGGGGGTGGGGTGTAGGGAGTGTCCCACCCCAGAGAGCCACATATGGCACAGAAATTTAAATGAAATTTTTCAGTTTTAGAATATTATTTTGAATTGAACTTTTATTCAGATTTTCGAATAATAGCGTTCCTAATCATATTTTTGGCCAGGACAAATACGAAAAATGTTCTCAAATAATTTGACAGTTGTTTGGGCCGCCGCATTTCACCATTCTCGTTTTAAATTTTCCTAAAATGGCAACCGTCGACTCGATG
This sequence comes from Rossiulus vilnensis, assembly GCA_034700785.1. Taxonomy (NCBI): domain Eukaryota; kingdom Metazoa; phylum Arthropoda; class Diplopoda; order Julida; family Julidae; genus Rossiulus; species Rossiulus vilnensis. The sequence continues at coordinate 567 of JAQIXS010002594.1, forward strand.
TGTGGCAAGGATTTGGAGCTGAGGTCTTCATCAAGGAGTGTCTTATTTCCGCAGGCTGCAATAGGTCGAACAAATCCTTTGACATTATCTGCGCATTTCGGCCGTGGCCATCCCCTTGAAAGTGTGTCAACTTGACAGACATGTTTGAAACGTTGTATTAACCACGCGGCCAAAATGCGCTTCTTGATCCGACTTGTTTTTGATGTAAGACACGTGTGCAGCACTTGGAATTGTCAATGATGATGAAGAGATCCGAGGAGGACGGAAACACGACCACTCCTGAACTCTGAGAAATCCGCGTAATTTGTAACATTTTCTCCGGTGGAATACCACTTAGCTCTCGTAGAGATTGCCAGCGAAATATGTAGCAGAGATAGACGGTTCCTCCAGGGACCACCGTGGATGGGATGCCATCAACAGCAATATCCCATGATGAGCCATGGCTCCACAAATTACGCTTCGTTTATTCATCAAATATCAGGTTGACTGTCATGATCTCGTATTTTGCCGGCGAGAGCAGCCACTGCCTTTTTCTCAAGCAGCGTTGCTTCTGCATGTTTATCAAGTTTGAAATGCCATTGTGTCAGAACGTTTTTGTCCTAATTGTTATGATTCGGACATTCTTTGCATGAACAAAGAGTGTAAATCGAGATGCCGTGAAACTGTAGCAGGCTGCTCTCAGAACGGCTTTCACCTACGATTGTCATCGATGTCGTACAGTAAATGTAGGTGAACTGACAAACTTGTTTTGGTACATGCTGTTATTCTAATGCGATTATTAATCAAGGTAATGTAAATTGATGCTGATCAGTTATTGGAAATGATGGTTATTTTAGAAACGAAACATGGTGTGGGTGGAATCGTACCCCTGGATAAATTTTTAGAGTAGCCTATTAAGTTTTTAATCAGAATATTCATATCATACGTCTTTCCTATAAGGATAGGCGACTTGGTAGGTTTTATTTTTAGAATTACTTGACAGTAACTCGCGACTTAAGTAAAAGGAGCCATCAGATAAATAATGTCAAAGTGACAGACGTATCAGCAAATGTTTATTGACGAAATCCATCTCTCCAATTTTCGCGAGAAAATCTCATTATTATTCAAGAGAAATGGTGTCGCATGAGTCGTAATTGAAGGCAAAAACAACATGGCGGCGAGTATTGATTAGTCTTGTGAGCATCTGTTTGTTCTTTTGGGAAACGTCCCAGGGTGGCTAAGTTAAATGTAGCCATATATGAGGTTGTATGCCATAACTGGCCATGTGTGAGTCATGTATGGCCATATATCGACACTGTCATTTAAGTTGTCTTTATGACGTTTTAGCCATATAAGGAAAATATTCGATTTTCTACTAAGGACAATGTCATCAATGCACACTTCCCTAAGTAAATGTATTTTATGCCAAGGTAAATAACATTTTAAGTTTAACATTATTCCAGGCGTGGACATAGAGATATGTACATATATGACCATTATCTGTATATAAGTTCACTTGACACATATGGTCATAGTTAAAAATATAAAAAATGCATATGGCCATATAGTTCCATTTCCTGCCAATTTATGATCTAACCATCAATGAAATAACTCATGTCCATATTTGATTTTTCCTATCAGGTCACATCAGTGTCTCGCAGTTGGGACAAGACTAGTCCGTCACATTTTGCGATGCACAATATCTAAGAAGTTAAAAAAAATATAAAACTAATTTAGAAAATGAACAGTAACACAGAGTTAACAACCTCCTGTCAGGTAATTAATGCGTTACGTGCTGTGATGTAAACTAATCTGACATCCAATATGTCAGATTGATTTTATTCCAATCCCAGACTGACACGTATTGGTAAGGTCTTCAATAAACACGATTTTTCCCAGTTTTTTAACAGGAAATAGATCGGTCATGCTCGGAAAGCCATTGGTCACAAGAAACGACAGAGATTTCGCATGGATTTTCTAAGGTTTTTTTTTGTTTCCGTCTCCGTTTTTTTGCGGGTTGGCCGCTGGCAAATATGAAAATCTATCACCGAAAAGAAGCAACGGACAGATAGACAAATGCATAGATTATGCGCGGATTCAATTTCGAGGCTCGTCACTGAAGCGCCACAATAGTTTGACCCGGACCATCTCTTTAAGTCTCCATTTACAAGCAAACAGAAAAATAGGTCTTCCCCGTCATACGGGGGACACAAAATGGCGTATTTGGTTATGAAAAAAAGTGTATAACAAAAAATATGAGGGATGAGGATGAGGAGGAGGGCACCGAGAATTATATAAGACCGCAAAAATAGATGAAAAAAAAATAGCAGGCAGGCACAAAAAAGGCATCCTGAGCAGAAATAATGTTTCCATTGATGGATGAGGTTGTTGGTGGAGTACAAAAGCCCTGAAAATGCCCTTTTCCAATACGCATCTATGACTGCGTGACCTTCCAGGAGGGGTTTAGGGGGTCAATGCGTGTGAGAGAAGAGACTTTATGACGTGTCATAAGGGATCCATATAACATTTCGATTCAATCATTTCTGATGCTGCTTTTTTCACGCTAGCACAAAAAAAACTCCATACAGACGCAATATCAAAGCCAGAAAGAGAGAAAAATCCGAGTTAATATATATAATAAATATATGTAGGGGAGGTCAATACACAAAAGGCTTCTGGGAAGGGAAGAACGATGGCAAAAATCCGAAAATAAGCCAAAACAAATATGGAGGCGAGAGGAGAACACAAAAGGCCAGATGGTAAGAGATTTATACAGATCCCGGGCTGTGCACACACTGATCACGTTTTTCACAAATATTTATGTTCGGAAATGCAGAAATACGGAGCCGGAGAACAATGCATTTCAACAAATGGAGGTGGATCTGCTGGTTCCCCCATGCCGAATAAGAGGGAAATGTGCACGGTTGTCCGTCTGGATGATAGTCAATATTATCATGAATGAGATTCCAATCCCTCACACTGACTGTAAAATATCAAAGTATGGGAGAGTTCCGAAACGATACCTTTCTTGAAGGAATTAGTGATTGATCCAATAAGAACAGTAGCAGTTCATCCAACGAACAAGAAGCAGGACTGACCAAACAAGAAAAATTCAGTGATACATGTATTTTGAAAAAAAGCAACCCAAAAGATGCCTCCCCATAGAAAAATAAACAAAAACATTTATGCTTCAAATACGTATTATAATTGCTAAATTTATTTTGCCATGCCCTGGTGAGAAAGATCAATGTACGATTCTATAATGATATCACTATGTACTATGTATATTAGTATGCTTAGTGTAATCTTTGATACTTTTAAACTGATATTAATATATATATATAGAGGCATAGAGTTTTTTGGAACTATTGATATCAGTATGTTTAGTGATATCACTAAATACATGTAAAGTGGCAAAGAGTTTTTTTTTACTACTGGTATCAGTATGCTTGATGATATCGGTAAACATTTTACTAATATCACCAGATATCAGTTTATTTGTGCATCAGTACAAATATTGTACTGTACAGATATATACTGATCTTTTCACCAGGGAAGGGATTTTTTCTGTCAATGAAACATCCAAAGATGGGTACATGTGGGACATTTTCCAATTATGCAAAGAAACTCAGATCATATAGTGGATAACCAATTCTGCATAGAAAAAAAGCAATTATAAAAGTATTTGAAGCAAAAATGTGCAACATTTTTCAGTAATGTGCATTCTTTTGGTTCGGATTGGTTGTTAACAACTTTATATGCAGATTCACCATGCAGAGGCAAAAAATTAGCAGAAAATTAGCATCGAATGCGTTACATAAGTTCATTGTGCAACTATTCGTCATCATTTTGCATTCTGCATCGACACTGTAAAAAATACATGCTCAAATTCTGTAATTCCAGAAAAACTGGATAGATTTTCAGCGGGTGCCATTGCCGGAATGCCGGCGCTGTATTTAACCCACTCGACATTGCATGGAAAAAAAGCAGCTAGCAATTCAACAAAGGAAGTCTCTGTAGGACATTTTGAGCGGTTTTTATTTTTTTGTGCGAATTAATCGAAAGCTAAATTCGCTTTTCAGAGTCGAGAGCGCTCGAAATGAGCGCAGCAAAGAAGCCTCGTATTGTGCGCAAACCCCGGCTCGACGACGATTGGTCGCACTACTCGATAATCCTTTTATCGTTTCGTGAATATATAAAAAAGATTATTTGAATTTGTAGCAAAAATAAAGCGGAGAAGAAGAGAATAGAGAGCCGAGAGATAGCACTTTTTGTCTCTCCAATGCCGTATAATATAATGAAAGAAAAATCATTAAGCTATATAATAGCACTAGAAAATTATTGGCAAGCGAGCACAAGACGCTGCTGCCGAAAAACGCATAAAAATTCAATTTCAATCGAACAATGAATTTAGCCGAATCCAGCGGCAACGTTCTAATTGCCGCTAATAATTCCCGAATGGATCCGCCTTTTTGCGCTGCCAGAACGATCTGCCTTTTGTGCAGCTTTCGTTTCACTCGTTCTATTTAGACCGTTTTCATTCCTTTTGAAGTTCCAAATGGAATTCGGGTTTGAATACGAATCGGCCGAAATGTTAACTCGCCTATTAGATCGATTGCTTCGAGACTTAGAAACCACAGTCGCAAACTACTGCTTTGACAGTTAGGTTTTTGCTAACATTTCAATTTGAACTACATTTCCAAAGGTGCATTAAGATTTTGTCGTTCCAATACGCTACTCTTCTCCCAATACTAGCTTCAACGTGTTATACAGTGTTCTGGTGAAAAATGCAGTACATAAACATGATTTTATAGCGATTTTTCTGACTACTGACATCAGTATTCATGGTGCAATTTCTATGATAATTTTATAGAAATCTCACTCTGAAATTGTATATAGTGACTGTGAAAACATTAGTGATATCAATATATACTGTATATAGTGGCATAGAACGGTTTATTTGGAACGGTTATATCACTAAACGTTTTACTAATATCATCACATATCAGTATATTTGCACTGATCTTTCCATCAGGATGTTGTGCTACGTAATGAATGTTGTTGGCCTTTTTGATGGTAAGGTTTTAAAGGTGTTTTTTTCTGAATCTTCGTGCTGTATTTCATATAAATTAAACTTTTAAATATAGTTTAGCTGGATTTTTGAATGCATTATATACATGTAATTGAATATTGACGGTGTAACACGTAGGAGAAACCCATGAAATCGTATACATGTATAATTGAACCTGTTCTAAAACACCACATAACCAGTCAAAGTAGGACCTGCATTCCTGCATGAACTTGCATAGACATGCCGTTAGTCTTCGGGATGCTCTTCCAAAAGACAGCCAATAAGACAACAGGGTAATATAAGTTGAATAAAATTGAAGTATACCTGGTTTCACAAAATATTCGTTATTAAATTTTAATGAAATTTAGTTAACTTGTAGACCGATCAACTTATACGATTCTGTTTTGTAGATCGATAGAGGCGCTATATGTGTCAAGCATAGTGTTCTATATAAAAAAGAATAAGCACATAATGCACATAATTTTTTAAAATAATGCAAGCCTTTGTGAAGTGCATTTAATGGGGGGTTGCAATTTATTCTAAATGTTCCTACCTGCTCACTTGTTATGAAAACTTGAAAATCCTTTTCAGAATGCAGATCTATATTGAAAACAAAGATGGAGGCCAACATTTCCATAGTTTCATTGTGGCAATACTTGGTATATGGATTTTCTCCGAGACATATTGCAACGTTTCTGCGGTTAAGTTATTTACATTTTCTGAGCAAAAACTCTTTCGATTTTCGCAAACATCGCGGCAAATTGTTGTCGGTGTTGAGGATGACATCATCCGGAAGTGCAGTGCGAAACGTTTTCGTATCGGCTAATTTAATTAAATCTGGGCGATTAGCGAAAAATGAGCCCCGTGTTTGATCCCTTCGATCCCTAAATGCGTTTGGTCACTTTTTGCTCGCGTATTTATGAAACATTAATGAATGAAATGAACATGAAAATTGGGCGGCGAAAATCAAAGGGAAAACTGCGGAGGGCCCACAGCACAGAGGCGTAATTAATTTAAGGTTTTTATTCAATTATTGCGTACGGAATTCGGGAATCAATGCGGGAGTCCCGTTTGGGGAAATGTATTGTTTATGCGATATTAACCTCGCTGATATTTTTCCGAAATTCTAGTCCTTGCGCTCGTCTTGGCTGCGAGAGGCTTTGCTATTTTCTGAGCAAGCTTTTAAAACTCTTTGCTCTTGTTTTTGGGCTGTTTCAAGGCAGTTGTACCGGAAATAAAGCTGTGGCTTTTGAAATTGATAGCCTTTTCCCATTAGCGAAGTTTTTCTTTTTGAAATTTCACCCTAGTTAAAATATGCACTTTATGTGCGATCGCCATTTCAAATTGGACGCCTGGAATTCCTTATTCCAAAATTTCAAATTTTTGAACTTTTTTCTGGAGCGTTTTTTCGACGTGCGTTGGAAAAGACGCAGCATAGTCCGATCTAGAAATGCATTATTTTGCGTGTCTCGAGTATTGTAACGATGCGTTTCTATACAACGCGCGTTACAGCGACCGTCAAAACGGACGTTAAAAAGCCTTAGCTTAGCCCGACTGTAAAATATGCCTACCATGCAAAATGATGACACATTTTTTCTTCAGATATTTATTATAATTGCTAAATTGTTTCCGTTCATCCCCCATCCCCCCCCCCCGTCTTTTATAATTTGAAAATATCCCATTTAAAAAAAATGAAATAAATCTGTTAAAAAAACGTTATGTAACATCCAATGCCCAATTTCGGAGGTTTCGTTGAGAGGAAAAACTCTCCTGTGGGAAAGTTCAGTGTATATATCAGTACACATATACTGATATGTGGTGATATTAGCAAAAAATAAAGCGATTCACTAACCATACTGCTATTAAGCCCCAAAAACCGCTATAATAGTGGTAGCCTATCACTTAGCATACTGAAAACAGTAGTACCACAATCTATGCATTATATGTATATATAGTGATATCACTAATGTTCTAGTTTATTCTTGACTTCATGTGGGTGGGGTGAATCGAACTTTGATTAATCAGTTTACACAGCCAATTTTTATTTTCAAAACTAATGTAACAGTGATAGCAGCAGAGAATCACATACTGATCTTTCCACAAGGGTCGCTTTCGCGTATATGAATGATCGGGACATTTTCAAATTAATTTTTAAAAAAATTCAGACACCATAAGACCATTTTTCGTGCGAGCATATGTCATTTTTGTTTTAATTGTTGGCACCTTTTTGGGTCGGGCTTGACATTGCTGAAAACAATTAGTTTTATCATATACATGTACTGTAGATCAATGATTTCGAAACAAGACACACGTCCGATTCCATGTAGACGTCGCATTGAAGGGTGAATTGCCACTGTTTATTTCATGCTGATTACAAAGTGATATTGTGAGTTTGGTGGCGCCATCTGTTTCTGGCTTCTTCAAGAGGCTTTGCTCGCACGCAACAGCTCGACGGTGGTGCGCGCATGAATATCTTCATATTTCTCTCGTTGGCAACTCCCTGCTGAGAAAATCTTGATTTGAAGCCATAAAGTTAGTCACTTATCGTAAATCATACCGCTTGGCATATGGGGAGCGCCGTAACGCGAGCGATACGGACGCAGGGTGCACTCGAAGATAATGCCGGAACGTTTGATGCCCTGCGTGGCGTTTAGATGTCGACAGGAAGTGTTCTGTCCGGATATGTAGCACTTTGTTTCACTGCGCTGGTCAAATGCTTGAATCAACGGTGGAAGGAATGAAGTAATGCAGCCTTAACATTGATTTAGTTGCAGTGAGGTTTATGAAAAAAGATCTACAACACGTTAGGGGAAAGACATGACTTGTTCGCTCAAAAATTGTCCTAACAGTTTATTTAGTTGCAAAGCAATTAACATACAATGTACATTATAAATATTTTGTGTGTATTTCACATTCGCTTGAAGGGAAACTGAAATTATCCATTGAGATTTTGAGATTTGTAAAGTGTTGAAATGAACTAGCATTTGAATTTAAAACGTTCGAAATGCTCGTTGTGCAAGTGTGTTTACTGGTTAATCGATCTGTATTTCGACATTTTATATCGAAAACTTCAGTTTCTCTGCATGTGTCCAACCACTTGAAAATGAAATAACGTTATGAGGGGAGTTGTAAGAAACTAAGAACATTAAATTAGAATAAAGTAAAAAACAACAACGATAACAACACTTTGCATGACAATCTAGTACACGTGCATTGTCACTATTTTGCTGAACGTTCGTAGTATCCTTTATACATGTTTCATTTTCTGATGAAAAGTGTTTCGATATAAAATACAAAATACATGTATGTAAACATATCTGCATTATTGCTCAAATTACATCTTTAAAATGTTCTAAACGTTGACTTTTCTGACACCTTGTACACGAACATTTAAATTCGAAACGGTGCGAATGGACCTATATCATATCTCCATCCATATCCATAGACGGTATTTTATTTGTGGGTAAATCCGCACATGGACCTATACGGCCATGTGCCTATATATTTGTAAATGTCCATATATATCCATGTATGATTAAATCCAGAATAGGCCACAAATGGACCTTAATGGCCATATATGGCTCATACATGGTCAGGCACGGTATATATGCTCCCATATATGGCCATGCTCAACTTTTCCACTCGGCTAGTTTTTGCCAACTTTAGCCGCATCACGGATTCCCAGATTCCAACAGGGATTGGTCGTGAAGTCAGCCATTGCAACAATTAAGGTGACATACGCCAGAGGAGGATGGACCCTGGCGGCAGATAGCTCGCCGGGCCGCGACAGTTGCAGGACTCTTCTGCCGCTGTCGCTTCCCATATCCATATATGAGTAATGAAGTATTAATGCTTTCAACTATTTCATCGTAGTGGGGCCCCAAACATGTGTTTATGTGCTTTTCTTCCAATATGAAGAATGACTCTTTAGTCTGGTTGACGCTTATAAGGCCCCCAATGATTTATGTGTACGACCCGAAAAAAAAAAAGCGGGACTCCTTTTTCCCAATCAATTTCCAGAAAACACATTCATCATCAGCCAGTGTTCGCCTGTCACGCAAAATTTACTTTTAAAAATCTGGGATTATTCCATTGGCACATACGCGGTACCCTGTGCGCAATCGTCTAGTATCACTACCCGTGATGCAACGCCCGACCCCCCCAGCCCACATCCTTCATAATGCGGCGTGGGGAAGATGATTTTTAAGAAGTGCCTGAAATGAACCAAAAATGCCAGGGGGGAAGGTGCGCTGCGACTAATCCGGAAGCTGCGTGACAGTTTTATCCACTGGAGCCGAAAAAGCGTTTTGGTGCGAGGGACCCGCCGCTTGCTACCCCCTGAAAAGCATCTTTTCACTGTTTGATATTATCCATTAATCTGCGCCCTTCGTGGACGGCCATGGGACTGGCGCTTTATGCGGGCGCAGACGCCATGACGGCCAACCCACGCGCGCAAATTGGCCACCCCCCAGAACGCATCTGGTGTTCTCATTTGCCGGATCGAGACGCGTTTCGTGCTTGGGCGCCCAATGTTACGAATGGAAACGTTTACGACGTGTTCCGAAACGTGTTCATGGAACGCTGAAACATGTTAGCAGTGTTCTGGGAAGGTATTTCTGCTAAAATTGGAACATATTTGGCGCTGTTCTGAAACGTGTTCCTGCAGCTGAGACATGCTCGACTGTTCAGGAACGTGTTTGGGATTGTTCTGGAAGGTGATCCTGCAACGCTTCGACTTGTTTGTCACTACACTGGAACGTGTTTTTGTATTACTCGGGGACACGTATCTGGAACACGTTCCGAACTGTTCTAGAACGTTATACTCCGACACTCTGGGACATGTTTCGCACTGTTCTGGAACGTGTTCCTGCAGCACGCTGGAACATGTTCGGCACTTATGGAAGGTGTGCGTGAAACGGGAGATGTTCGGCGCTGTTTTGCAACGCGTTCGTGAAACACTTGAACATGGTCAACAATGTTCTAGAACGTGTTCTTACCCCGAAACTTAGCATCGGTATGCTGGTTACTAACTCGCTTTGTATATCAACGGAACCTAAACTAGGCCGCTAGAGTGAAAGCGCAAATGGGACTTTGTTTGAACATAAAATAAAATGCGCAATTTGTGACAGCAAGCCACTAACGGTCCGTTTACTGTCCCGTGAGTTAACGGCCCTCTGCGCAATCCCACCCATCACGATTTGTCAGTCCGGATTTTCTGGCTTCGTTTTGACGTTGATTCGCACGGACTAAAGTCGATCGCGTGTGCTAGCCAGCTGTCAAAGTTCGTCAAACGGCGATCCTTATCGCTACATGCTTAATTAGGGGGATGGAAAATATTTTTTTAAAAATACCCCCTTTTGTCCGGATTTTTTTTTCATTTTTACCGAACTTTTCTTTTGTGATCCGCTCGTTCAGACGCCAGCGGAGATAAGCGCATTTGAATTGAAATCGAACGTCCCGTTCCCAAATTTTCGGGCTTTTCTTTCGCCTGGATTCACCCGCATGGAACGAGTTCTACTTTCTCATTATTGCTAATTTTTTTATCTCTCATCTCTCATTACGTCGATGAAAACACCCCTGGATGGACAAAGAGACTAGGGTGACGAAATGAGCGGAGTAGCCTCTGTGTAGCACTGTTTTGGTGTCACTGTCTGGAAAACTTGACAATTTCGGATAATCAATCAGATTGCTATAATATAATTAAAGATATTTATTTATATATAATTATCATTGACCTTAATGAAAAGATCAGTACATGATTCAATACTGATAACACTAGAAAGTGATTTTTAGGCTACTGACATCAGCCTGCTTAGTGACATCACTGTGGTAACAATAGTGATGTCACTCTATATAGTGACATGTTTTTTGGACTGCTGATATCAGTATGCTTAGTGATATCGTTAAACGTTTTGCTAATATCACCACATATCAGTATATTTATTGTATATTTGAAGTTCAAATTTATTTATTTTTAAAACCTGTCATGTGAACATTTTTGTTACTTTTAATCCTTTTTGATACATGTATTTTAAATTTAATTTTCATATTGATTTGTGTGTGATGGGCACCCATAGTTTAAATTGCCTCTAATGGAACAAAAAAATAAACTATTTCCAAAAATTGTCAAATTCTAAGACTGACTTAAATTTTCTTAATGTCTAACATGTTTATGGCATGTCGACTTACTTCAAAGCTGCTGTAAATCCGAATTTCAAATCGAAACGTAAGTTATAAATGTTATTTCAAGTTTACTAATGATTTCCTTTGGGAGCATCTTCTCGTTCTGAAAAGGAGCTACAATAACTAAAATAACCAATCGCCACATGATTTTGGAACGTGCTAATTGAATTCCTCGGGGACATTTATTAAGAAAGGGTTTTTCCACCGATTGGTAAGGCGCGGATTTTATTGATTTCCAAGCTGCTCAATGATACGAAGCGGTCTCAGTTTACCATAAAATGATGAAGCCTTTTTGCCCTGTCTATTTAAATAGTCATGCTAAAAAATTCCCATGCATAGCATGCCTGCACTTCATACTAGCGATGACGAATCGAGCGAGTGCTGACTTTTAATTCGCGCTAATTGATTTTTGGCGAAGGATCTGGCGCGAAAAAAACCAGGGGAAATCCCTGCTGAATTTCTCTGGAGTTTATTTTGCGCGTCTGTGAGTGTATCAATAATGAAATCCACGAACACTGTAAGTGAATTTTATTGCGGAGATGGGCGCCGAAGACAAGTGCCACCCAAAATAAATATTGGAAATGAGCGAGGGTTTGGAACGTGTTCTGTAGGCGTACGAAATACGCCGTGCTCAGGTGCGATTAGACGTGTTCTGGTTCGCAATGTCAACTAGTATATGGCCAGGTTGTCAACTTGGAATATGTTATGTCAAATTAGACAGACGACAAACATGGCTTTTTAGCTGGATTTGTCTTAAAGGATGTGAGCTTTCACTAAAATACGTGTAAATAGAACGAAGTGAGTTTTCACTAAAATAATTAGAACGAAGGGATGGTGTTTTTTTCGATGAAGTTATACGTGTAATAGTTACAATCAATTAGAGTAGATATAGGTTTTAGTCCTGGAGAATGATTTAAAATAAAAAATACGATATAAATAAATAAAATACTCATGTAAATATAGATAATGTTGGCCCCTTTTATTGGGTTTTTATTATTAGTGTTAGGTTTTTGTTTAGAGGGATAAAAATTAGCCAAATTATAAAAAATATATAATGTATGTAAATAAGATATAAATATAAAAGATACAAAAAATCTTGTCAATCATAACTTTATGTTGTATACCCTGGTGAAATGATCAGTATATGATTCTGCACTAATATCGCTAAATATAGTTATTTTTAGACTGCTGACTTACAATATGTTTTGTGAAATTATGATAATTTTATAGTGATGTCATTATACATAGACCCACTGACATACTGTAGCAGTTTTTTGGACTGCTGATATCACTATGCTTAGTTACATCACTTAATTTTTTACAAATATCACGAATCAGTATACACTATTTGTACTGAGGTATACTGATCTTTCCAAAAGGTCATGCAATAATTGATTCAAAACTTATTTGTTGTAAAATTGTACTTGATATTAATGCACTGTTAAATGACAAGCAAAATTGTATCGGCACATACAAGTAACACCTGAATTTCGCACTAAAGTAATTAAATACGTTGACAACATTTTTTCATACAAAGAAATATAGGTGAAATATATTTTGCTAAAAATCAGTTTGCTTAGTGTATTGCGCCTAAAAACCAGGCGTTGTTTGCCTTGACCAATTTCCATCTGGATTCCCAATTCCCAAACCCCAATTAACACGAATGCAGGTGTTCAAATTTGCAATCCATTAACGCTGCACACTTTTAAATGGTAATCAGTTAGTGTAAATTATGCAGTACCAACATCAATTGTTTCACTCGAACGAATGTGATGTGTGAATTATTGCAGATAACGTTATCAGTATAGTTTCTTTAAAAATATGCATTACACAAAATTCATGATGCTAATTGCGATTTGTAAATCTATATTTGTTTTTTAATTGCACGATGATTCTCGCAATCCATAATTAGGGCAATTTATCATATAGAGCGATTTGAATCACTCGGCATTCCAGTGTTGCTAAACGTCGATTAACTCAGATTCCATTATTCGTTTTTCTGCATCTAAAAAAACGGCGTTTTTGCTGTTTTCCATCTTTCTGAGCAGATGGCAACGAAGTTGATGCCAACTGTTGTTTGACTGACTGACCTCGTACAATGTGTTTTTCCGATAGGAAAACTGCGTATAAAAGATTTATTTATCCATTTACTCTTACTTAACAATGACATCTGTCAGTGTTATTTTTTCCGAGGGAAAAAAACGTCCGCTGGGGGTGCTTTCGTCAGAGGGGAAACGCTTGCTGCAATTGAATTATTGAATAGCAAATGAACGAGATAAACAGGTTTATTAATCCATCTTCTGATTTGAGCAAAGATCAAATGCCGTCTTTTGGGTTGGGAAATGGGCATTTCAGAAGTTTACTTGTCAAATTTTGACCAAGTATAGACGTTCACGTTGTTTAATTGATGTGGAAATGTATGACTTATTTTTAACTAAATAAAATTATCACAAACTGATGTTATCTCTAGTATTGGCATATGACAAAATAACGTATTTGTCACCTAACACGGCGTCAACAGTTAAAACTTCTATTTTAATTCATGCTATTTTTGACCTTATAATTGATTATTAATTCAGGGCAGTGTTGCTTGCACACTGTAATATTTAGCTTGTTAGTAACGCAGGGTTCCCACTGATCTGGACAACCTGGAATTGCAAGGGAAGTAGAAACAACTTGGAAAAGTATGCAAACGTTCATATTTTCATGCAAAAGTCAGGGGAATTTCCCAATGCACCTGGACAACCTAGAAAATTCAGGGAAGTAGAAAAACCTGGAAACGTCATGAAGAAGTCAGAGATATTTCCCACTGACCTGGAAACCCTGGAAAATCCAGTGAATTAGGAACAACCTTGAAAAGTCAGGGAAATTTCAAAGTTTCACCCAAAAATCAGGGAAATTTCAAATTTTTATGCAAATTCAGGGACATTTTCATGAGATAAAATGCCATAATTTGTCATAAATTGTCATAATCTCAAATGATTAAATGTTTATGATACTGCTCAAAATAGGGCGTATCTGCTACACTAATGCAATGATAGGAAATTCCCCTATTTTCCGTAGCATTCGTTCACCTTTTGAAATAATAATAAAAATATCAATAATTGGTGAGCTTTATTTCCAATTTATTCCATAAACATTTTTGATACAATGACGGAGCTGTTTGAGCTTCGTGAGGCGAGTTGGTTAAGGACTTGAAGAGAGAGAAATACGGGTTTTGTTTCGGAGGGATGGGCAAAAACTTAATTAAATTAAGCCTAATTTCCGCATAACCCCCATATTAAAAAGCGCGCAATTTATTCTCTGCCCGCAAATTTTTAATTTCGGCTGTGACCCGCAAACCGGATATCACGTCTTTCGTTGTTTTTCCATTTAAATTAAAAAATAATACGAACTGTTGTACAGTGTTGAGTGGCAATAAAATGAGCGTAATTATAAAACGAGGTTGGCCCCCTCTATACCGTATAGTTTTCTGCCAGAAAAAGATAATCATAGTACTAGTAATAATAATACTATGGGCGCATAATTTATTTCGTGCATTTATTTTGGAAACCCCCGCTCGCTTGTTCCTGCTCATCATTTTCACGTTTTTTTCCCCTTCCATTCTTCTTATTCGGATATAGAGGGCACTCTTTACTTTCCTCTGTTTTTCAGTGTAAATTAACTTAAGACGTCATAAAACAGTCCTTATGATCACACCTCGTAATTAAGCTCCACCAAATTCATTAAGCGCAGTTATGGCCAGGCATGGCTTAATAATTAACAAGAGCACAAGGTCTATTGTACTAAGGGAAAGGCTGTGTAACAAAAACAAAAGTATTTTTTGTGTATCGTGAAAGTGTCAGTTTTGGAAATGGGAGGCCTCTAAAAATGATGTAAGCAAGGCTTTCCATCCGTTCTTAAACAGCCAATTAAAATTGATTTTCGAAATAAACGAATGAAAGTTTTTGCCCTTAGAAGGTGCCTATGGTGCTACCACCTGGAAGACACTTCTGTAAACACTGCAAAACGTTGCTCCTTACTTCTTGACATTCTCGACTAGAATAAATTATATAAAACATAAACGATTTCGATACCTAGTGGAATATACATTGTTGTAAGTGGAAAATCGTTTTGCTTTTCAGCAAATGTTTATTTATTGATAAGTGAGGTGGGCGATGGGGGAATATCTAAAATATTTTCTAAAAGTGTCATTTTGTTTTGGAAATAGACGAAAGTCGAAATATAGGGCGAATTAAAGACTGCTTTCTGGAAAAAATCTGGCGTTTTCAGTAAGTCTAATGTTTAAAGCGGTACAATAGCGCTAGTAAATCAAGCCGTTATCTCTAAGAATGTCGACCCCGAACGTTAACGTCACCCGAAATGTTTATTCAAATGCACTCTGTCGTTTAACAGATGACATTTGGGGGCAGTTTTTTCGTGTTTTTGAGGCTCAGTTCAAATGACTCAAAATCAGACCCAAAAGTCATTAGGAATGAAACGTCAAACAGAAACTCGAGGCGATGAAAAAACTGGGAAAAAAAAGAGGTTCTTGAAAAAGGTTGATATTGTGCAGCCATGACTTATATCATTATTACAGACTGATAACAACGGCATTTTTTGTTGTTATTGGCTTGTTTTGGCGACTCGTAGATAACAAAAGTTGATTTGTTGTACACGACCCCTTTTTCACTTTAAAAAAAACTACCCGAGGCTTATCTCGAATGGCTGGCTCTAAACACCAGAAATTGTTGCTCAAATAGTACTAAAATTAATGTTTAGCCTTTATTGAATAAGCTTTGTGTTATCGCCCTGCGTTTAAACCGCTTTTGAAGTTCGTGGAAAATGATGCCAGATGGCAGCATTAACTGCTGAATGTCTGGAAAGTCCAGCTTAAATGTATTAAAAGCAATTATACCTAAAATAAAAAAAAATTCCACATGATCATATAAACTAACTGCATCTTTTATGAAAAACGTTACATTTTTTTAACCAAAAACATGTAATTTTTTTCCCAAAAACGCAATTTCAGAATTGATACTGCAATAAAACAGTTTTTATCATTTGATTCAATTAAAAATATTTCGTCACTTCTATAAAATCCCGTCAGACTAATTGGCTGCAAAATTGATGCATTTTGCATAATTGCAAAATACAGACATATACATATACATTTGGAAGTTTGGACATAATGCATACTGTTAATGAGACGGAAATCAAAATAAAATAAAATGTGTGTATTAAAATATTGTTTTAATTGCTCGAAAACGTTTTAACTGGCAAATTGACCACCTGCTTCATTTTCCGATTTTTTTAGTCCCTTGAAAAAGCCTATACTGCTAATGTTAATTTTTTTCGATATATTGACCGCCTGCCTACCCTGACTATTGGCCACTTTTTGAGGGTCAATGCGTACTATAACAACTCTCCGTATATTGACCACTGTAGGGTTCTTTGTGCATAAATACACTATAAGTAGGCTCTACGCATATTTGGTTAAGGAAATGCGCCTAAGCGCACGAATACAGACAGAGAAATTTCCTTAAGTTGTGAATTGTTTCAACAATTTTGAAAACTGTATTCTCAGAATGTAAGTTCTATACTGTTTTTTTTTCTCATAAGATTTGAGTGAATGTCATATTGCACCATTTTACTTTGTACTGTTCTTTTCTTTACTGATTAAAATTTACAATACAAACTTTTGAAGCTACAAGATCAATATTGATTGTACAAGTTAATTCAATTAATGTACTTGTAATTTCACACTTCTATTGAAAAAAGTAGTATATACATGTACGTGCAATTTTAAAATAAAAGTGATGATAATCAACTTTGTTTCAGGTTTAAAAATTTATAATTTTTTTTTAATTTAATTTTTTTCCGATACATTGACCACCTGAATAAGGTGACCGATTTTGTCCGGTACCTTGGGTGGTCACTATAGTCAGGCTTCACTGTACATTCTAAAATATCCCAAATACGATTCGTTCTAATGCCATTAAGGCATTCAATCATCATTCTATTTTCCAAGACAAACTTCAGATGCCTCAATATTTTGTTGAAGGTCGAGTCGACTCGAAAGTACACAACTCACACAATTTCCACCCCATTTTCCACTGGTAAGATGCCTTTGAAAATGTTGCAATTTTCTGACCAACCGGTTAAGTGCCTTTCGGTGATCATCGCCCAGAGGCGTCTGCTCGCTGGCGAAACCCCTGAAATATGCGTTCGGTGGCGCCTCTCCGGTTCCGAAATGCTTCGGCATCACATTTTCAAATGATTTTAATTTATGAGACAAGTAGCTGCAGAACGATTGTTTCTAGTGGATTTACCGAGGAGTACAAAAGCTTACTCTTGCCATCATTAATCACTTTTTTCTCTCTCCGATTTTAATTATACACGCATTATACAATAATGCATCTACCTTCGTTGCACGCACTGACGGCTCCAGATTAATGTCAATGTGGCCGCCTAATAAGGCGTGAAATAAGGTATTTCCAAGATTTACCCCGAATTGCGACTGGATTTGTAACGGAGAAACCCTAAGGTCCGTTTCGGAACGGAGAGGACATTAGCCGCGGGATAAGGCATTTATCACCGTGCCAAAAATCACCCTGCTCCGTTAACGTTTACTACCACTGAATTACACCGAGTTTTGCGTTGCCCACGGTGTCTTGAGCATCCTAAGATAAGTCCTCTGGTGCTGCCACCTGGGGGACGTCTCACGAAAGTGTAGAACAATAGGCGAATGCACGCAACAAAAAAATTAGGGCATCAGCAAAACAAGGGCACGCGGATAAACCCCGTTATGAAGATAAGTCTTTCTGAACATTATTTGATAAATTGAGATAATAATATTCGTTCTCATAACAGAACACCCGGTTCCATTCTAAACTATGCATAGCCATGTTTTCGCATTTACGGTGAGAAAATTAGATCATTTTTAAACACCACCACGCTCTGCTTTGACCATACAGAAATTCGTAAAACCATCACCGCATCCTCAGCAGTCTCCATCCTTGCCCCTCGAATGTGGTAGCGGAATTTAAAAACAACTGAACAGTAATTCGCGTTTCCATCATGGAAGCTCTGTCTTGTTTAGAACGGCAGGGGAACATTTTCGGCCATTTATCGTGAGGAAACCGAACCCTTTTTTCGTTGACCGGAAGTAACTGGCGCTTTTCATCGTCGTGCGTTGCGCCGGCGCGAGGGAGATGCTTTTGCGCACGCAAAGTTTGAACGAAATTAATTGAAATTAAGTCGGCTAATTAGCGACTGGCGAATGCACATAATGGCGTGTTTACCCATCAGACGCACACGCCATTTTCTTTTTGTTCGCTTTCATTAGGGCCGGGCGATATTCTAATATTGATAGAGCCTCGTGCTAAAAGTCGGTGTTAAGACACCTCGCATATTGATGACATACGGGGGAGTCCCTTATCTCGCTTCAGCATTATGCGTTTCCTCTCGGCTGAGAAAAGTTTTCATCCCCGGCAATAATTTCACTGCTGGGAGACGAAGTTAATTTTCAAGCGCGCCCAAAAAATCATATGTTAATTAATGTCGGTGTTAATGCGAACGCCGATGAAGATTTAATGGGTGGTCATTATATGCACGACTCTCAACTAATTAAGCAATTTATAAAATCGAGCAAAGTTTCTCTCGCGTTCGCCTCCTCCGCCTGTAAGACTCCGTACCGAACTGCAGGACTTCATCCGCAAAATCTATAATAAAACTCATGATGAAGAGTCGAGGAGTTGCCCGCCCCCTTAATTCGAGCGCAAACATTAAGATATCCCCCCGATCGTCGTTATATTAACGCCACTATTAAAAACAAACTTATACGTTGCTCTTTGATTTTTTTTCTTTTGCCCAATTTTTTTAGCGGTCTCCGAAAAACGTTCATCGGGGCCTCGTTCCGCCGATTGCCGGCACGGCGCGCTCTAATTATTATTACGGAGTCTTTCTCGTAATTGGCCGTTAAAATTCTGTGTTAATTTGGGCCGTGGATGAGGTTTGCCGAGCTCCATTAGCAGGAACGGCGTTATCAATTATACGCAAAATGGCCGCCGAATCGCAGTAGCACGAATAACTGCACGATGTGTACTGTTTGAGAATGAATTTTTCCGTTTTATTAAAACGGGTTTAATGGGCATGGTCATCGTGGAGCTCCGTAGGTAACCAGCGATGATTGCCGTGGTACCTCAACGTAGCTTCGTAACACGTGAAAGATTGCCTTTCAATGAATTAACATGAATTATAATAATTACACTTGATTTGGGGACTATTCAAGATTATGTTTGTACTGGCCAATCCATTTAAATTTGCGATAAAGGAATAGAAAATGTATTCTTAATCTTTCCTGTTTTATTGTGGTCCTTTGTGGAGCTCCGTAGGAAACCAGCGATTAGTGTTTTGCTATTGCCTAGATGGCTCCTGTATGGGGTTACATACAAGAAATCGTTTAGGAAGATTAGCATTATAGTAATCTTGCTTGATTTGGGGACTTCTCAAGGTTATGTCAATCCATTAAAAGTCGTGATAAATGTAAAGAAATATAAGAATATAAGAGGCTCCGTATTGCACCGTACCACTTCAGGGAGCATCGTTAAACTTGACAATAAGAAAATTTTCTCTGTGATATAAAGATTCGCATGGATTTCTAGAAATCAAACATCACCTGTTTGAAATTAATACAAACCACATCATTGGCTGCCTCCGCGCACGCATGCCGTTTGCTTGATCGGTAAATTACAAAAAAACGTGTATAAATGATGTACAACTCCTTAGTTATTAGCTTTTACTTTAACTACTCAACCTCTGCGGGTTTCCGTACCCGATTGGTTGCCATGGTTATCGCTTGAGGGAGGTGTTCGAATTGTGTATTTAGGACGAAGCCATGGCCGCCTAATTCGATTCCGTTGCTGTTCAACTGACTAAATAATTCGTTTGTAAAGTAAGTAACTGAGAATGCGTATCGACGCTCGTCTGTATTTTCACCACGTAACCAGCGTTCCAGAAGCATTCGTCTAGACTCGCGAATATGCGCGCTGCATTTCGCAGTGCTTTTCCACCTGTTGGAATCGCTGTTTTGCAATGCCACGCAGCCGAGACCTTTGTGAAAATTGGTCGTAAATTAAAACCGTTATCCCTTTGATCTAGGAAAAAGCGTCGCTGAATGGGGCCTATTATTTTTTATTATATTAATTATTGAGAAAAACGCTCCGACTATGAGCATTCGAATGCGTTCGTGTTCCGCGCCGATTGAACGGGGAAAATAACAGGTTGGGTTCATTCACGTAGCAGTCATTTTTATAATTTTCTTTTTCCACTCGAAATTAGCCAATTTGATTTGATGCAGTTAATCATTTGTGATCGTGGGGAATTTCCGTGCCAAAATACTTAACGTTTCAACGCCCGACCTTAAAAAAAATAAACCTGGTGCAAATTGCAAATAAGAGGAATGAAATTCAAATTGGTTGATTCAGCAATGAATTTCGTGTGTTTGATACACTGAATTGAATGCAGTATAATGTATGTGTTATGGTACTCTAATTATGCGGTAAGTGCTGATGAATTGCGAAGAAGCTACGCAGGGTTCAGTGATTTTTTGATTCAGTGAAACGTTGAAATCTCCTTTTTTTTTACGTTCTATTTGTTATAAATTTCACAGGCCAGTCAGTTGCGCAAATTGCTCCACAGATGGCACTGGATCAAATGTGTTGCGCCATTTTGTTACATTCACGTTTTGTCGTAGATGGCGCTGTAATTTATTTTAAAAATACATTATTCACCATTAGTTTACTCTTAATGGAAAGCAAGAACTACCAGCCACTCTTAAACAGCTCGTTTTCAGGGTTCCCACAGATCTGGAATTGTCAGGGAAGTAGGAACAAACCTGCAAAAGTTCGGGAAATTTTCGTCAAACAAAATGCCATCCAAGATGCATGTCAATTACCGTAATCTGAAATGATTGTTTAAGATACTAGTCAAATAAGAGTGTACCTTATTACACTTTAGCAATGAGTTTCCCTGTATTTCACAGCACACTTTCAAATTTCGAAATAAGAAATAAAAACATCACGAATCGGTCAATTTTCTTTCCAGTCAAATCTTCCCTTATACAGTCGAACCTCGATAACTCGACTTCCTATAAGTCGAATAATCCGCTAACTCGAACTTTTAATCAAGTCCCG
>JAQIXS010002595.1:0-21966 GCA_034700785.1 Rossiulus vilnensis
TTTCGTTTTTAATGGAACCTGTTATTTATAATATGTATATCGTTCGTAATATTAACATCTATTTTGTTCGATATATATATATATATATATACGCGACACCTGCAGTTAGCGCGAGAGTCGGCCATCGTCGTGGCATCGCCGGATTCCCCGCGAGGAGACCCTTCGTGAAAATCCCCGTCCATTCCTGCAATCTTCCTCCTTCCTCGGCTCTTCTTGTCCTCCCGAAGCGATGGCGATGGCGGTGGGCAGCGGCGCATCTCCAGGTCAGAATATCGATACGTTAAAAACACCTAATTTGAAGCACTTGGTTTTTTTGGGGGGGGGAGGGGGGGAATTAGTTTTTTTGGGGGGTTGTTGCACAATGATGACATTATTTTTTTTAACAGACGCGACCTCCCTTCCTCCACGAAGGATGCGCGGTCCTCTTCTCTTCAGGGGTGAAAAGTTTCGGCTCTTTAACTGCAGCATCCGGACTTCTGGACGTTGGACCGCACGTAGTCGTTGACGTTGAAGCGGGAATCCGTCGCGTTCGGGGATTTGCGACTCCTCAGTTCTCTGAAAGTGGAAACAACGGTAACTTTTTACCTGCTGTAGAGCCGTGGTGGGCAACCCTGTCGCCAGTCGATTACAGCAGTGGTCCCCAACCCACGGGCCACGAACCGGTACCGGTCCGTAAATAAAATGGTACCGGGCCGCCCGCAGTTTTCCCAGAATTTCCCAGAAACTCCCGTGTTCACTATACCATGGGCTAAAACCCCATGGGTTGACCCTTAGGTCAGGAGCGCACCCAGAACCCACTTTTGGGGGAAGGGGAGGACACGGCACCAACTTCATTTTTTCCGATTTCTTATGGACGCCGTAGGCGAAAATTTTGAAAGATTGGGTTACAAATACGGTGTAATGCAAAAATTCCGATAAATTTATTCATTAAAAGGAACGCCGTAGGCGAAAATGTGGCAAATACGGGTTTCAAATCCATATTTGAAACCCGTCAGCATTTCATAATATATGTCGTTATTAAAAGAAACACCGCGGGCGAAAATTTTGAAGAATTGAATTAAAAAATACGGTATATTAACCTCGCAATTTAATACCAAAAAAAAATCTGAGAAATTTCCTGATTTAAATCGAGGCCGTGGGGGCGAAAATTTGGTAAATTAGGGTTTCCAACCTGGGATTTCAGTCTCAACAATTCATACAATTTTGCCATTGATCTCAAGACCCAGTTCACCAGAGCTTCCCGTACTTGCCTGGCCACGGCCATGAAGGCCAGTTCCACGTTCATCCCTGTCTTGGCGCTCGTCTCCATGAACGCCACGTTGTATTCCTGCGGCGAGAGAACGCAAGAAAAACCAAGCGTTAAAAAGGGGCATCGAGACACAACAGGCGAAATCCAGAATTCATAATTTAGTTATCTAAATTTATCGTCTTCGGTGTTCCTTTAATTAATAAGCAAAATTGTGTACGGAAATTTATTCCAATTTGGCTTTCAGTCGTGGTTGTTGTTGTTGTTTTTACAACAACAAAAAAAAACATGGGGATAAATGCATATTTGCGATGGAGTTTTCAAAATCCTCCCTCGAGTTTTTTTTATCCTTTTCATTTTTCAATGTGTTTTTTTTTTGGTATTTCTTTATACAAAATATATGGGAATAAATGCATATTTGACATAAATTTTTCAAAATCCTCCCTCGAGTTTATCTTCTTCGTTTTTCAATGTTTTTTTTGGTATTTTTTTTTACAAAATATGTGGGAATAAATGCATATTTGCCGTTAATTTTTCAAAATCCTCCCTCGAGTTTATCTTTTTCGTTTTTCAATGGTTTTTTTTGGTATTTTTTTTATACAAAATACATGGGAATAAATGCATATTTGCCATACATTTTTCAAAATCCTCCCTGGAGTTTATCTTCTTCGTTTTTCAATGTTTTTTTTTGGTATTTTTTTTTACAAAATATGTGGGAATAAATGCATATTTGCCATAAATTTTTCAAAATCCTCCCTCGAGTTTTTTAATCTTTTTCATTTTTCAATGTTTTTTTTTGGTAGGTTTTGTGTGTGTGTTGTGTGTCTACCTTGGCCAGCCTTTCTCCGTCTTCGCACCGGATGACCCTGTCGTGGTTCATGTCCGCCTTGTTGCCCAGCAGCATGATGACCACGTCCTCCTGAGCGTACTCGTTGATCTCTCCCAGCCACGCCTTTTCATCATTGAAAATATATTAAAAAACGAAATTGAAAAAGGTGAAAAACTCGACCGCATTTCACTCACCCTGGTGTTGTCGAAGCTGTTTTTGTTGGCCACGTCGTACAGCAGCAGCAAAGCTTATTTAATTTTAAAAGGAGAAGATAGAAAGGTATTAATGCATTTTATTCGGCAAGTAGATTAGTCCAATTTGAAAGTCGGAATAGCTCGTTTCGTGAACAATTTAAACAACTTTCAAACGTACCTAACATTTTTCGTAATACGTGATGGCGAAGAAGACCTTAAACTCCTAAAAGTCTTAAAGAAAAGTACTCCCAAAAAATAAACAGTCCTTAGTCCTTAAAAAAGTCCTTAAAAAAATTACCCAAAAAAATAAATAGTCCTAAATGTCCTTAAAAAAAGCCAGAAAAAAAAGGTGCATTTTTAAACACAACAACAACAACAACGATGAATTGTTCACAGAACGAGCTATGAATTCGGATATCCACTTGACCGAAGGAAACGTATTTCATTTGGACATTCCCACAGGTGGGTGCCCCTAAACAATCCGAGGCCCTTATTACCGTGAGCGTCTCTGTAGTAGGCGTGGGTGACGCTCCTGAAGCGCTCCTGTCCCGCCGTGTCCCAAATCTGCAGTTTCACCCTCGTGTTGTCCACGCTCACCACTTTATTCTGCGGGTTTGTCAAGTGGAATAAATATTTCGTTATTATTATTATTATCATCATCATCATCATCATCATTAAAAAAAAAAATGCGACATCACCGAAACCGGGGGGAAAAACTGAATCCTGTAAAACTGAATTTCTGTAAATTTTTCCTGTAATTTTTTCCTGTAAATTTTTCCCTCGATCGTTCGCTCACCCTGAAATCGATTCCAACGGTGGAGATGAAATTTCCGGCCAGAAATGTGGTGTCTTTGAATCGCACCAACAGACACGTTTTTCCGACCCCCGAATCACCCACTAACATAATCTTTTTAAAAAAATAAATAATAATAAATAAATTAAAAATATAATAAAAAATTATAAAAGAAAAACGGCGGTAGCGGCCTTATATTTAAATAAGTAAAATATATTTTCTTCCAGTCTCAACTTTTTTTTCCAGGCGGTAAAAATCTTGTGAAAAAAAAAAAAAAAAATTTTAAATCTACGTTATTTTTTATTTATTTAATTTTTTTTAAATGTTCGCATATGGCGTCATTCTCGCTAAAAATACTTATTATAATTGCTCGATTAATTTTTCCGCCCAGGGTTTCAGCTTTGGTTTATAATTTCAAAAATGTCAAGTTTATTTATATATATATAAAATGAAGAAATCTGAAGAAAGAAAAAAACCTGTAACATTTTTTTTCTTCAATTTTTTAAAATATTTCATAGATGAACGGAACACGAGGTTATGAACCCGAGCTGAAACCCTGGTGGACGACCACTCTATATTGGGTAAAACGAATTAAACAATTGTAATACATATTTCAAGATATTTCAATAAAATCTTTTTCAATAAAATTTTCAAAAAAAATAATTGTCTAGAGAAATTTGTGTTATAAATTCAAGCAAATCTTCCTTAAGCTTTCTTTTATTTATTAACGTTTTCGAGAAAAAATTCCTTCAGAAACATTGGCTGAAATTAATGATTCAAAATCTGTTTTCAAACATTCTTCAGCAATTTTTTTTATAGAGAAATAAATGAATAAAAATCAGTGATTAGTAGTGTTGTCAGTTTTCAGAAACGTCCGCCTAGGTTTTCTATCAATTTCATAATAACAATAATAATAATAATGAAATTTATTCCAGGAAGATTACTTAGATTACAAATGAGTAATCTAAGTAATCTTCCTGAAATAAATTTCAGATAACTTTCAGATTTTGGAGAAATTTCAGCAGATATTTGTGCGAAAAACGTTTTTTGGTTAAAAATCCATAATTTTCGATTATTTATTTATATTTTTCTAAATTTTTCTATTCATGGCGTACATATTATCAACATTTTGAACACTTCAAACAAATGTTGGCAAACTGCGGAAGATTGCCGGCATAAAACATTTAACGCCGAGGCCGTCGTTTCACAGAAAATTAAGTAACGTTATCCAATCACAACAAAACAAAAACAAAAAAAAACAAAACCCTGACATTGATTATTTCTATTTCTTCGTCGAAATAATAATAATAATTTCATTTCATATGATTGAAACGTACCTTGTAGGCAATATCGAACGGTTCTGGTGGCGCCAACTGGTAAATCAAAACGCCTTTCGGCTTCATAATAATAATAATAATAATAAAATTATGAGAAAATAAAACAGCACAAAAATACGAAGACTAAAATCCGTCTGAGATTCGAGGTAAAGAATCGTTTTCGCAGGCAGGACATCCTGGAGGCGAGGGCAAATAATCAGCCATCATCGATTATTTTGCTTTTTTTTTTTGCTTTAGTTGCACTTCCAGAGATCCAGAGATTAAAATAATAATAATAACAATGTCACTCTCAGCTCACTCTCACTCTCTCTCTCTCCTTCTCACTTCCAGGATGGACTGACTACTCGCGAAATAAAATCGACCACGCCAGCAGCGATACGAAACAGGTGGTCGTTTTTGGATTGACGTTAATATATAGGTGATATTTGAAAAATAAATAAACCAATAACAGCTGGTGTCATCAAAACAAAATAAAATAGGCAACGGCCACCAATCACCGATGCACAGAAGTTGTTTTTCTTCTGGCAGGTGGCGTGTAGTAAGTACACTTTACGTAACGAACCTTGATTTCCACTATCAACCAAATAATATATAAGTATATATAATATTTATACGCTATGCCTTCAAATTCAGCTTTTCCCCCAAAATTCGGAGCATTCTGAATGGGGTCGCAAATTCTTTCAATGTACAGCGGCGCACCCAAGGTAGGGGAGGGGGGTTCAAATCAGTCAAAATCAGTCCATGATTTCATACTAGATATATAGATAGATAGATGGCATTATTTCACCATTGATTTTAATCCAGTTTTTTGAAATTTCTTTTTCACATTTTTTTTCTAAAAAAATATTTTTAGAAAACGTCGCGACTAAAATTTAGAAGTCCCAGACGCCCAAACAATCCCATATTTCCTATTTTTTTGTTTAATTATCCTATATTTTAGCAAAATATTCCGTAGTTCCTATTTTTTTGTTTAATTATCCTATATTTTAGCAAAATATCCCATAGTTCCTATTTTTTGTTTGATGATCTTATATTTTAACAAAATATCCCGTATCCCATAGTTCCTATTTTTTGTTTGATTATCTTATATTTTAGCAAAATATTCCATGTGTGTTGAAAAAAAAATCCTTTGTTTCCTATATATTTTTGTCTTTGAAAAATGGCTGAGATGCTTGACAATGACAAATATTTGTACAATGGATTTAAAACCCAAATTTGCAAAAATTTTGCCTATGGCGTTCCCTTTTAATTGTCAAATTCTTCGGCAATATTTTGTTTTTAAAATTGCAGGCTAAAATCCCGGACTTGAAACCTAATTTTTCAAAATTTTCGTTAAAGCCGTTTAAATATTTCGTGAATTTACCGTGAATCCAATGCCGACTGTGGCCGAAAATGATCCTCCTTGAAATTTTCCCTGATCGAACTGGACGAGTAAAGAAGTTTTTCCAACTCCGCTGTCTCCCACCAGAATAGTCTGCAAAAATTCAACAAAAAAACCGATTATTTTAATTATTTTACCTTTTTTTTTAAAGGTTTATAAATAAATTTCACGCTTGGAAAACGTGCTTTGAACAAATTTTGCAAAACGTTATTGTTGATGTTTTAAAATCTGGATGTTTTAATCTGGAAAGGGGCACGAACCCCTCCCTCCTCCTACTTTAGGCTAAAATTAAATTGATATTAATAAGGGGGGGAGGTGCGACCATAAAAATCACAAAGGCATCGCGTAAAATGCGAAATTCACCTCAAAAGTATTTAAACAAAAAACAAAAAAATTCAATATTTTCGGTAAGTAGATAGCCGAATTAAAATCGAAACAGCTTCGTTTTTGTGGAAATTTAAAAAACACTTTCAAATGTACCTAAATTGCAGACATCCTATTAATCTTATATTTCATTTCCGTTTTTTCTCTATTCTTTTCTTTGTAAAATGGGAAATTTGAGCTAGGGAAATTCTCATGAGAATGGAAACCCTAAAAAAGTCGGAGGGAAATTTTCAACTGATTGGAAAACCTGGGAAATTCAGGGGATTTTTCAACTTGATTGGAAACCCTAGAAAAGTCGGAGGGTTTTTCAACTGATTGGAAAACCTGGGAAATTCAGGGTAATTTTAAACTGTTTGGAAAACCTGGGAAATTCAGGGGGATTTTAAACTGATTGGAAAACCTGGGAAAGTCAGGGGATTTTTCAACTTGATTGGAAACCCTAGAAAAGTCGGAGGGGAATTTTAAACTGATAGGAAAACCTGGGAAATTCAGGGGAATTTTAAACTGATTGGAAAACCTTTGAAAGTTAGGGGATTTTTCACTACACCCGAAAAGCTGGGAAATTTAAGTTAGGGACATTCTCAAGTGTCTGGAAA
Source organism: Rossiulus vilnensis (assembly GCA_034700785.1). Taxonomy (NCBI): domain Eukaryota; kingdom Metazoa; phylum Arthropoda; class Diplopoda; order Julida; family Julidae; genus Rossiulus; species Rossiulus vilnensis. The sequence continues at coordinate 6,761 of JAQIXS010002595.1, forward strand.
CCCTAGAAAAGTCAAGGTTTTTTTTAACTGATTGGAAAACCTGGACACTTTCGACAAGTACAAGAAAGGCTTTAATCGGGCCATGAAAGTCGGTTAATTTTTGATCATATAGTTGTTGTTTTTTGGTGTGTTTTTTTTGTCCATCCCCCTGCCTTTCCCCATTCATTCATTTCGATTGAAATTGCTGGATTCGCTTCGATCGAAAGCCGTTTGAAACCGCATTTCGACGTCAACGAATGCGCACGATATGCAAAGCATCACGCCGTCGCCGAAACGATATTATCATGGGGTACATTTTCGGAGCTAGATTTCACTATTAAATTGAGCCCATCGGAATGCGATTGCCCTATGACACTTCCCCCTAAAGGCCGACCAGCCCACGTCACGGATACGACCTTATGGATGACTTCCTCTTCGTCCAATTCCGAGGGCAGGTTCGTTTGCTGATAGTAGCTGTTGTAGCCGGAGGTTGGCGAAGTCGCTTTCATGTTGCAATTATTGACACGGAGCCCGTCCGCCATTTTTAGCACCGAAGGGATTCAATGTCCGACTCCCTTCTTCCTTTGGGGGGAAAAAACCACACACCACACCTCAGGATCGACGCTCAGTTCCGAGAATTAGATCGGCGCCGAAGAGCAGCACCCATGGTCGGCGAATTAACGACGAATCCAGGCGGATTAAACCAGGAATATTAAGCAGAAAATACGACGAACCCAAAGGCCACCATAATCTGACGTTCGAAACGGAAGGAATGAAGAGCTACCACCTTTAAGCGATGGATTTTCCCTCCTTCTTCTTCTTCGACGAAATCCAAATCGCCCACGGATGCAAACGACAGCCTTTTCTTCGTTCTTACGTGTGGATTTTCAAGTGAATATCGTCCTTTTCTCCGGCATTTTCTTTCCGATCCTTTTAGGCCCAATTTTTTTTCTACGTTCTAGAATTCCATTTTCGAATGTTCGAATGTTCGAACTATGGGCGTTCGAATGGAACGCTCGCACGAGAAGCCCGCGCGCGAGGGGCAGCACGATTCGGAATTTTCTGGATGAAACTAGGAAGATGATGTCGAAGGTAAAAAAAAACGTATTTTCGGGATGTTTATGCGGTTGATTCGCCTTCGGACTTCGGCGCGGACATCCTTCGTCGCATTTTCTTCTTCTATTCCGGTTTTTTTCCCGTGCGGATAAATAATACGGGCTTCGATCCTGGGCGAAAAATTCCGAAGGGATGCTAGGAAGACGCCTGACGGAATAGGACGCGCCGCTTGCGCCCCCTCTCGGCCGATCTGGGAAAGTGGATATCGATATTATCGATTTCCACCGCGCCTCGCTTTACGGCCTGGATGGTTGGCTGCTACGCAAAATGCCGAATAACGAAACGCGTGAGTACGTACGAACCTATATCGATTTTCCCCTACGCCGAATAACAAAACGTTTGAGAGTAGGCTACGTACAAACCTGTGTCGATATCGATTTTTCCCCACGCCTCGTTTTACGGCCTGGATAGTTGGCTGCTACGCAAAATGCCGAATAACGAAACGCGTGAGTACAAACCAATATAGATATCGGTTTTTTCTCCATGTCTCGCTTTACGGCCTGGATAGGTTCCAGGCCGGTATATTTACAAATATACCATTATTTAAACAATAACGGAACGCCGTAGGCCTTAGGAGAAAATTTTCAAAAATCCGGTGTCAGCAAAAAAAATCATGTTCTACCCCGTATAATTTAATTTAATAATAAATAATTATATAATAATAATAATTATAATAACATTTTTGACCAGATTTTTGAATATCGCGCCTTATTTTGGCATTTAAATTTTCAGCCAATCAGAGCGGGCGACGGGAGAGCGTTGCATGCCGGGAAGAGGAACTTCCGGTAGGGACGCACGTGCGTTCTTTCGCTAGTTTTCGAAATACAGAAAAGAGGGCGAAGAAGGAAGAAGTAGTGAAAGCAAAAATGGGCAAAAACAGAAAAGAAAAGCTGGAAAAAGACGACTTGAAAACGTCGAAGAAACAGCGAAGGATCGAAAGCAAGACGAACAAGATCAAAGCCTTCTTGGAACTGACCAAAGCCAACGAAGACGATCGCTCCCATCGGCAGCGGGTAAACAATTATAAAGGCGACGATGATTTGCCAACGATTCACGTTAGGATGCCCTGTTTATGTAAAAAACCCAATGAAAACTTTACACGCTTGATTCGTAGGAAACGAAAGACGAGCGGGAGACGGCGGTCGAGGAGCCGTCGCTCAAGAAACGGAAGCTCAAGAACGAGGAAGTGGCGAAGGGCGAACCGCCGACGCCAGAAGAGGAGCTGAAAAGACTGAGGGCGGAATGCATCGAAAGGAAAAAGAAGAAAATGGTAGTCACATACGTGTATTCAATTCAATTCAACTCAGTACCCTAATAGGAGCGAGTGATGTGCCATGTGGTAGGAGGGGGGGGGGGTGGTGTAATCCATGAACACTATATGATTCGGTGATTGCCACCTCGATGGGATGTAAGACCAACATAATTGTAAAATTGAATTTCACGCAGCTTAAGGTCCTTTGGAAGAGCATTCCAACGACGTCGAATGGGCACGCGAGAAAAAATGACCAGTAGTACGGATCCGAATGTGCTCGGAGGTCCACGAGCGTGTTGGAATGACGGTTTCCACCACCTCGGTGGTTGCGTTTAAAGACTCCCTCCACCAGATTACAATTATCCGATAAGGCGAATTTTTTCCAAAGAGCCCCCATGCTCGGAGCCTCCCGTCTAGATCGCAAGGTCAGACCCCCATTGTAGATCCTTGAGCATTTGGGTGATCGCCTTTGTCTCGCTGCTATTTACAAGATACGAATCTAGCACCATTTCCAAGATGAATGCTCGTGGCTAACGAACGTGGCGAACGACTTGGACCGCCTCTGCAGGCTCTCTGAATTGTTGGTGCATTCATCTCTTGAACGGTTGACCAGATGTCGCTGGGGGGAACCCAGGGGTGTAAAGATGAGGCACTGGTGATCTTACAACAGGTACAAAAGGGGGTCTCCTTCCTCAAGGTCCTGGTTCTTATGGTGGTGATGAATGCTGGTCCTCGTGTCTTCGTTGAGATAGAGGGGCCTGTGTCCCTAACAGCGTCCCCATTGTCTCGATCCTCCGCAGGGTGTGTTCCGGTGGCTAAAAATGGGAGCATTGGATTAGATTGGATGCTATCGGTCACATTGGCCTATTTGGTCTCCAGCCTTTCAAGGGTTCTTGGCGCTGTGGTGATGTGCAGGGCGAACTATATAGGTATTAAATGAAGAGTATACTAGGAATTCAAACTGACCAATGGAAAGAAAGAGCCTCTTGCGCAATTAATGACTTGTTTCTCGTCATAATCGCACGCGTGATCGTGATCTTTATTTATGTTTTTTTGTTTCGTTTTCTAGCAACAACCTTTAATATATCTGACAGACGTCGGCGTCGATGCCAAGTTTCACAGCAGTGCCTCGATCGCGGTGAAACCTCTGTCCGCGGCTGACATCCAGCAGTTGTTCCTCATGTCCTTGTACGGAGGCTTCGTCGAATTTCACCCGAAATGGTGCCGGTTTCTCAGGTGGGCGAAGTGCAGCCACCGAGTCGTGGTCCTGGTGGAAGGGGCCTCAGCCAGCGACTTCCGGAAGCACGCGCCGCGAATGAGAAACGTGCAAACCATGTTCGATATGGTAAGAACGAGCCGCCTCCCCTAGGAATCTCTCTAATCCCAATATTTTTGAATCTCTTTCTTTGTCAAACGGTGGTTTCGTATATTTTAGCAAAATATCCAATATTTCCTGTATTTTAGCAAAATATCCTATATTTCCTGTATTTTAGCAAAATATCCTATATTTCCTATATTTTAGCAAAATATCCTATATTTCCTATATTTTAGCAAAATATCCTATATTTCGTAAATTTTATCAAAATATCCAATATTTCATATATTTTAGCAACGTATCCAATACTTCCTAAATTTTAGCAAAATATCCTATATTTCCTAAATTTTAGCAAAATATCCTATATTTCCTATATTTTATCAAAATATCCAATATTTCCTATATTTTAGCAAAATATCGTATATTTAGTATATTTTAGCAAAACATCCTATATATGGTATATTTTAGCAAAATATCATATATTTCGTATATTTTAGCATAATATCCTACATCTCCTAAATTTTAGCAAAATATCCTAATTTCCTAAATTTTAGCAAAATATCCTAATTTCCTATATTTTAGCAAAATATTCTATAGTTTCTATTTTCGATATCATTTCTTCGTTTCTTTTAATTCACAATATTTCTGAGCAAATTTCGTACAGCAATTTGACTCAAAATATCGGGTTGGTAATCACGGTTTTAGGAAAAACCACGCATGTATTCCTGGGTGCTCTTCTTCAGCGAATTATACGGCAAGATCCACAATCCATAATTTATAAATTAAACTTTTTCCGAAATTGTCTTAAGGTGGTTGAAGTGTCGGGATCCTTGAAGTATTTCGACGGCATCGTTCAAGAGCTGTTGTGGATCGCCACGACCAGCAACGGAATGAAGACGATCGGGCAGGAACGTAAGTCGACGCTTAAAAAATCCATGAAATACGTCAGTCATTTCGCTCTTTTTCCAAAAAATTCGGAATCTCAATCGAAAAAACCTTTTTTTTAAAATTTTTCTCGCAACGCGCTCAGGCGGCAGCTCCTCGAAAGCGCCAGCTGGCGAAAAGCCGAGCGACGCGAGCGTCGGTCCGGAAGTCGGTGCCGCCGTCAAGGACGGGTTTTCGCGGCTCGACCTGCTTCTTAGTCCCAAACAGATGCTGAGGGAGAAATATCCTTTCGTGCCCATCGTGCAGGGTAAGGGACGATCCGAGCAAGCGGGTCGTTTTTTTCCATTCCGATCGCGCGCGGTTTTTTGCCGGCCCTCGCTGACGGTGTCGTTTCGTTAGGCGACGGCTGGATGGATTTCGAATACACGCAGGACGTCTACCTTCCTGTCACGAAACACTCGCCTTTGTTCGCCGTCGACTGCGAAATGGTAGGTGGTTTTTCGATTTTCCGGATTTTCGGTGAAGCCTCGTCGGTAACCGACGCGCTTTCATTGCATTACGCGCGTCAAGTGCATCACGACGGAAGGAACGTCGGAACTGACCAGGGTGTCCATCGTCGACGAACGGCTGAACGTGGTTTACGACACTTTCGTCAAGCCCAAGAACGAAATCACCAATTATCTGACGCAGTAAGTGAAACGGCTCGAGTCTTAAGTGAGAGTCTGTGCGTTCGATTTTTTTACGTTCTCCGAGACGAGGTCGTAGCGGATTTTCGCTGAAGCCGTTCCCGACTCGCTGCCTGCCTTCTAGGTTCAGCGGCATCACGCGAGCCATCCTGAAAGACGTGGAAACGCGCTTGCCCGACGTGCAGCGGAAGATCCGAGACATCCTACCCCCCGATGCGATCCTCTGCGGCCAGTCTCTGAACTGCGATTTGCACGCCTTGAAGGTGAGCCGTTGTCCGTCGTGGGTGTTTTTTTTTTACGAACGCAATCGAGGTTCGAACCCTTGTGCCCTCTGCGTTACAGATGCTGCATCCGTACGTCATCGACACCAGCGTGATTTACAACCTCTCCGGAATAAGGAGGCACAAGTCCGGGCTCAAGCTGCTCTCGAAGATATTTTTGAAGTAAGGCCGTCGGAATTTTTTCTTTTCGTGTGCGCGCGAAACCCTTCGGACCCGATAACGGATTCGAAATTGACCCCGGGCCGTTGAACGTTCTTTTCGCAGGGAAGATATCCAGACGAATCCGAAGGGCCACGATTCCGTCGAGGATTCCAGATCCGTCATGAAATTGGTCTCGCTGAAGTTGAGCAAAGGTTTGGATTTTCGGTACTTCCCAGTTTTCGATGTCTGTAACGTTTCTCCCCTTGAAAAAATAAATAAAATGCATTTCCGTTTCGCGATGCAGGAATAGATTTCGGAGACGTGATTTTGTACGAAGACGACGACGCGTCCTCGGACGCCATGACCGCGGCGAAAGCGATCGCCTCCAGGAAGACGGAGGAGAAGCAGAAAAAAAGTGACCGATTCGAACTTGTGTCGCTGTTTGATTTCGCTGTGGTGGACCCGTACTCACGCGGAGATATTTTTGCTTTCTTGGACCGCAGTCACGCTCATCTGTGGAGCCGATAAAGCCAGGTCGTGTCAGTTCCAGGCGAAGAAGGGCGTCAGCGAAGCGTTCTGCGTGGACGTCGTCGAGGCCGCGGACGACGACGACGTCATGGTGCAGACCCAGCAGAGGGCCATCGAGAACGACATCACCATCGCTCGACTGAACGCGCCGGAAGACGGGAAAGACGCAGAGGTGAGGAGCTGGAACACACGCTTTTCCAAACCTGTCCGTTGTCGGCGATCGCCTAACCTAACCTAACTGATAATTGCGAAACATCGGTGACTAACTTTGGCTAGATCCGTATTTTTCAACGCACAGCCGCAAACGTAGCTGGCATCCGTTAGCTCGTGGCGGTGCGCTGAAACACGTGGTTCAAGTCAAAGTTGGGTGTGCAGCCCGCCTTGTTCGGGTTTTTAATCGCGCGCGGCGTCGTTCTGTTCCGTTCCGTTCCAGGGCTTCTTCTCCGACTTGGACGACCAGTTATCGCTGGTTTTCGACTCCTGCGCCCCCAACGCTCTCCTGGTGGTCCTCTTCGGCGACTCTTCCGTAGGCGGAAACTTGGCCTCCGCCGAAAACGGCCTGTGCATGCTTCGCCTCAAGCTGGACGTCACGTAGCGCGGAGGACCGACGATGGAATCGCGGCGTCCACGCGCCGAAACCTACGAGGTAGGATACTAGAGTCCATCGTTACTGAATTCGATTCGATTCAACTCGGTGCCCTACAATCAGTAAAGGAATGCCATGTGGTGAGGGGGTGTAATCCATCGACCCGATTAAAGGGCTGCGCGCGCACGTCCGTGACGCTTACGTCACGTGTCCGTACTTTTGCAGTGGGTCAGTAATGACAATCCGCGCAGCCGTCGCGTAAATGCGGCGTGTCCGCGATATCCGAGATCGGCTAGTGCTGCGTTTCCTGACCAGAGCACGCTCGAAGTAGGTCCGTGAAGTACTCCTCTCCGTAAAAACGTATCGTTTGCGAAATTAATCTAAACACGTCGACGGAAGGCTACGTTACGATACGTCCCCAAATTGTGATCTCACGTTTTTTATATTTTTTTAAAGCAAAAAATGCCTTTCTTGGTTGTGTTTGGCACGGATCATGGATGTAGCCTCAGTTTCGTGTTTTCACACCCGCGAAATGCCGAAAACGCGGACCCAACAAGGTGCATTACGGATATGTCAACGTGGACTGAAGGCTAAAAATATACGGGTACGTGTGTCCTCACGGATACGGACGCATGGATCACGATAAAAGCGTTTGCTTAAAAAAAACACGTTATTTTAATATCTAAAAATAGTAGTAGAATAATGAAGCGGGTGCCAAATTTATATCAATACGCCAAATCCACGGCGCTCTCTCTGATGTCCTCCGCCACTTCGTTGCTCTCCTCGGAGTCGGCGAGCGGCCCGTTTCGCCTCAGCGCCTTCCTCTCGCCTCCCCCCTTGACCAGCGTCCCGTTGTTCTGCGTGGTTCCCAGGTTCTGGTGGACGGCCGATATCGTGGCCGGGTCGACGTAGAACGCCAGGTTGACGTTCGGCAACCGCAGCTGCATTTCCTCCATCAGGCCGTGAGCCTGTAAAGAGAGGATAAGAAGTCGGTGTTGACTGTGGTTGTGCCATCGGCGAGAGGTTTTGCCTTTTAGGCACAACGACCATTACCCAGAAATCACTAGATTATCAATAAATATCCCCTTTATGTCATTGTCAGGGATAAGCCAGGGAAGTGAACTTTTAAATTGTAGCGCGAACCCCGACCAACCAATCGCCGCGCCCTCACCATCTTGTAATTCTGCTGCTGGACGTATTGCTCGATGCCAAAGGCGTAAACGTCGCCCACGCGCAATCCGGTGTCCCGTTGGTCCATCTCCTTCAGGAGGGACTGGCAAAGACGCATGGATTCTGCGGGTTCTTCGCCAGCAATCCTTGCGGGGCGGGGAGAAAGATAAGATAAGGTCAAACGAGTTGCGACAGAGAGCCTAGAGACCCCGGTCTCGACGAGGAAACGGGGAGGGGGGAAAAACAAAACGACTGACCGTTTCGCGTGCACGAACTTCTTGACCAGCTCCAATCTCAGCGAGAGCCTGTCCAGTTTGCCACGTCCGTCGGCCGTCTTGTTGCCCCCTAGGGCCTTCGACATGCACTTGTAGGCCTCGTTCAGCGCCCCCAGGGCCTTGTCGTAATCCTGGAACTCGTCGATCTCCAGCTGGGCGCAGGCGTCGTAGAAACCCGCCAGCAGCTCCGGCGCCTTGCCCTTGGTGTAGAACGTCACGATGGTCTTCATGACCTCCGGCTCGTTGCGCCAGTCCAGGGTCTGCAGGTAGTTGGCGGCCATGATGTATATGTCGCGCTGACGAGAGACGTTGGCAAAAAACACGATGCGTTCCGTGTCGCCAGATTTCAGCAGCGCCTTCATCGCCTGAAAAGGACGAATAAAACAAGCTCTGACACCCCCCTCAATTCAATTCAACTCGGCACCCTACTGCGAGCAAAGTTATTCCATGCGTTAGGGCCGGTTGCACCATCGTAGGTTAACTTGACCTAGGGTTAGTAGGTCAAGTAGACATGGAGATAGCCTCGTTGTAATTAAGAATTCTGGGAAATTGTCATTGTATTACAAACCTTAGGTTAACCCTGCCTTAAGCCGTGGTCTGTTCAAAACCAGAACGTGCTGATCCAAAACCAATCGGAAAGATCCGGCTTATGGATTATGCCTTCCAGCTATGCTAAAGCCACGTCACGCCCGGAGGATGGAAATTGGATCGTTGGGCAGGAAAGACTAATCGCAAAACGGGCTCTTGCATTCTATTGGTCCATTTGAATTCCCAGTATGTTGGGGACTGCGGCTGGGTTAAGGTTAACCCGTGGTTAACTGCTAACCTACTGTGCTACGATGCTTTTCCTTAATTAACGGCAGATGTTTACTTGGGTTTTGCTTAACTTTTGTTGGTGCAACCTGCCCTTAGAGGGTGTAATCCATCAACCCATGTTGTCTTCACTATTACTATTGTTAGTCAACTTGATGGTCACCATCATCATTGGCCAAACTGAATTTCTGTACGCTTTGGACTGTCCTTTGGAAGAGAATCTGAACGGGCTCGGATTTCCATTAGTGGATTTGAATGTTAAGGTTCTACCACCTCGGTGGTTAGTATTCCCAGGCAAAGCAAACTCTTGAAGAAGTCCCGTGCATCGACAATGACAACAGAAAAAAACGTTCTGGGCACTCGGAGGACCACTGACCATCAGTTTGTTGCCGGCTTGAGTGAATTTCTTGGTGGCTAAATGATAGTTTTCCAGCTGATAGCAATGCTGCGCCATCTTTTCCAACAGTTTACTTCTGGAGTCGGAATCCATGGCGTCTTTGGGAGGGGTCAGCATCTCGGCCACCTCTTCGGTCAGCGGCACGTTCTGCTCCACGCACAACGCTACGGCCAAGGCGTACTGAAATGCACAAAAAAGGTCAGCGGGGTCGGCTTTCACGGCGATCGAAGCGGTCGAAAAACCATTCGATCGGCTCACTTGTTTGGCTTTGGCCAAGAGATCGACCGCTTTGTCCGCTTGACCGCCGTCCACGAAGTAGTCGGCGCACTTGCGCAGTATCCTGGGGTCCACGCGCTCGTCCAGGTGGCTGGCAAGCTGCTCGACCGCCCCTCTCTGGTCCGTGCTGAAGGCCAGCTCGAAGGCCCTGTTGACCAACCCCGCCTTCTGGTAGAGCATGACCGCCTTGTCCGTCTGATCGCGCTGGCCCTCGTAGTAGCGCGCGACCTCGATCGTGTCCGCGGTTTTTCCCATCAGAGCCAGGTTCAGCAGCTGGTCTTCCATGCCTTGCTCCTGGAAAACGTCCAACGAAATGCATTTTTCAATTCGATTCAACCCATCCAATGCCATCATTTTTTCATTATCATTCCACGTGATGGTCACCGTCATCATTGTCAAACTTGACTTCTGTTAGCTCTGGGCTGTCCGCGCGTACCTTGCATATCCTGATGGCGTTGTTGTAAGCGCCCGCCCTGGTGAAGAAGTGCACGGCTTCCTTGACGTCGCCGTTGTTCTCGTACTTGCGGCCCAGGTGGTAGCAGGCGGCCCTGCTTCCCGTCTCGTTGCCGATCTCCGCGGCCTTCTTCAGGTTGTTGCAGTAGCAGTAGACCCTGACCAACGAGAGGCTGTCCTTCGCCCTCTCGTAGCACTGCAGCGCCGTCTCCATTTCGCCCACGCTTTCCATGTACTGCGCCCACCATTTCAACAGGGTCCTTTGGGAAAAAAAATGGACGAAAAAAAAAAAAGAGACAATGAAATCTTACGTGGCTTTTCTCATCTTGCAGCTGGACGTCGGACGCGACCGGCACTCACTCTTCCGCACTCCCCATCACGTAATTCTCCAAGGCCGTGAGGTCCTCGAACAACATTCGCGGCACCTCGAAGCGGTGAGTCTCCGATCGCTCGTAACTGGAAGAAAAAAAAAACAGCGGACGCGGAATGAGACGGACGCCTTCGTAACGACGGAACGGGACAAGGTTTGGGTTCCGCGACGGTTCATCGCGGGCCGGTTCGTCGGGTTGACAGGAAAAATTTAACTTAAGCTGCTCCGCCATCTACCGAGGCATTTTTGCAACTTTATTCGCAATTTCCACGGGCATCCCGTCTCGAAATACGGAACAAATTTGCAGCCAGTTGTTTTCTTCCCTTACGTTCCCAGGTTCTTGTACCAGGAGTTATCGTAGCGGACAAGATCGCGGCGAGCGCGAGAAGCCGATGAAACCGCATTTGCGAGAATCCGTGAACAACGAAAATCGCGGCCGAAATCTTAAATCCGGATCCGTGCTCGAGCGCGGGATTTTTTTTTTTTTTAGAAAAATCCGCGGACCGAGATCTCTGCGATGGACCGGCGCTCGCGATGAACCGTCGGATACGCGCCGAACACGCGAGCCTCACTTGGCGATCGCTTTCTGAAAATCTCCTTTGGTTTCCAAGTATTTGGCGTAGTCGTAAAACGTGCTCCGGAGGTGGATCCGATCGTTGGTTTCGGCCGTGGCGATCGCCTGAAAAGGAGACGAGGAGTTTGTCGTGATTAAGCGAATTAAATTTAACACGGCGATTGTTCTTGCGGACGGTCGCCATCTCTCACTTTTTCCCACTGTCCACTCGCTCGGTAGAAGCGATTCAAGAGGTCGTATCGGCCGCACGATTTGTACAGTTCCTCGGCTTCCTCCTGGAAAGGAAACGGGGGAAAAGGTCGTGCGGGATTGAGTCTCGGGAGGGACGGGTTCCGGTGGCGCACCCCCTTCCCCAACCAGAATGCCGAAAGGAAAGCGGGTCCGTGGTTTCGTCAGCAGGTAAATTGAGGGTTTTGGATATCATTTCTAATCCGGCTTCTCGGAAATTTTCGCCCACGGCGTTTGTTTCGGTGACGGCAAGCATTCGTAAGACGTCGGGGTTGAAATCCCGGATTCGGAACCCGAATTTGCAAAAATTTTGCCCGCGGCTTTTCTTTTAATTAAGGAAATTTCTCAGAAATTTTTCGTATTAAACGGCAGGCTAAAATTGTGGATTTAAAACCCAAATTTGCAAAATTTTTGCCTACGGTCTTTCTTTTAATTACGTATTTGTAACCAAATTTGCAAAATTTTCGACTACGGCGTTTCTTTTAATTAGGGAAGTTTCTCATGAGATTTTTTGTATTAAACTGCGGGCTAAAATCCCGGATTTAAAACCCAAATTTGCAATATTTTCGACTACGGCATTTATTTTAATTAAGGAAATTTCTCAGAAATTTTTCGTATTAAACTGCGGGCGAAAATCCCGGATTTAAAACCCAAATTTGCAAAATTTTCGACTACGGCATTTCTTTTAATCCGGAAATTTCTCAAGAGATTTTTTGTATTAAACTGCGGGCGAAAATCCCGGATTCGAAACCCAAATTTGCAAAATTTTCGACTACGGCATTTCTTTTAATCTGGAAGTTTCTCAGAGATTTTTGTGTTAAACTGCGGGCTAAAATCCCGGATTTAAAACCCAAATTTGCAAAATCTTCGCCCGCAGCTTTTCTTTTAATCCGGAAATTTCTCAGAGATTTTTTGTGTAAAATTGCAGGCAACAATCAAAAATGTAAAACTTTCGCCTGCGGGCGTTTCTTTAATTGAAGAAATTTTTCTGATAAATTTCTTTCGTACGAAATCACAGGCAACAATCCCGTATTTAAGAAAAAAACCTAAATTTGCAAAAAAAAAATCTTCGCCCGCGGTATTTTCTTTTCAATTTAGGAAGTTTCTCGGAAATTTTTTTTGCGGTTGGTCCTGGGTGCGCCGCTGCCGAGTTCCGGACTTTGGCCGGAACGGATTCCGCCATTCTCACCAGCATCCCCAGCTGCACGGCCAGCATGGCCACGCAGGCTTCCTGGGGTTGGTCCTCCGAGGCCCTCGTGGCCCTGGCCAGCTCCTTGGCCCCCCTGGCGTGGTTCATGCTGCCCAAACACACCAGCGCCACGTCCAGCCGCTTCGTCTTCACGCACATGCGGGCCATGTTCTCCCAAACTCCAGCGCTGTAAGAGAGAGACGACAGGAGATGAAAAAAAATTGTCGGTCACTGCGAAAGGACGAGAGCAGATTTTGAGAATTTTTTTAGAGATTTTGAGGAATGCGATCGGTGGAAGGATCTGACAATCGGGACGGCAGGATTTTGCGCGAATAATGTTTGCGGTTCATGTTTCGAATCAATAACTTGTGGTCGATTTTTAAAATCCTCAATTTGCGATTCGTTTTTTAAATCCGTAGTTAAGTTTTGATTAATCTTTAAATCCTTAATTTGTGATTAATTTTTAAATGCATAATCTGTGATTAATTTTTTTAAATCCATAATTAATCTGAGATTAATCTTAAAATCCTTTATTAGTGATTAGTGATTAAAAATTAACCACAAATTATGGATTTTCGTAATTAATCTCAAATTAATTATGGATTTAAAAATTAATCACAAATTAATTATGGATTTTCCAAATTAACCACAAATTATGCATTTAAAAAAATTAACCACAAATTAAGGATTTAAAGATTAATCTCAAGTTAATTATGGATTTAAAAAATTAACCACAAATTATGGATTTAAAGATTAATCTCAAATTAATTATGGATTTAAAGATTAACCACAAAAAATAATTATGGCTTTTCAAAATTAACCACAAATTAATTACGGATTTTCAAAATTAACCGCAATAAAATAATTACGGATTTTCAAAATTAACCACAAATTATGGATTGTGGTTGGTCGCTTTTGTCAAATTCTTCCACGGTTCCCGTTTTCATCCCCCCCCCCCCCCTCTGACTTCTTGATGTTCTTGATGGCCCTGAAGGCCTCGTCCATGTTGCCCACTGTCAGATTGAAGCTGAAGTTCATCATGGCCTGCTCGGTCGTCGGATCGCCGTCGTCCAATCCGGTGAAATCTCTGGTGGCGCTCTTCTCGATGGAGAACTTCCTTCCGGAATCCTTCTCTTCCAGGTCTTCCTTGAAGAGGTAGAAGTTGGGCATCCGGACGCCCAAGAGCCGAACGTGTCCTGCGTGCCGCACCGAGGCGGTGTCCTGCAGCATCGCACCGTGTTCGGAGGTCACGAAAAGGAAGAACACCTTGATCTGTCGCGCGAAGACGGAAAATTGATGTCAGTACTTGGCGGTGAAACTGTTACGGAATCCCCGACGTTTCATGAATCCCGTGATTATTTCGGGTCGTGGATCCACCAACGTTTGAGGAGTGTTCGATGAATTTCTGGGGCCTGAGAAAGGCTCTAGACGACAACGGTGATATCAGTATTATACTTGTTTTTGGCCTAGTGATATCAGTACGCTTAGTGATATCGGTATTATAATGGTTTTTGGAACTATTGATATCAGTATTATACTTGTATTTGGCCTACTGATATCAGTACGCTTGGTGATATCGGTGTGATAGCGGTTATTTGCCTACTGATACCAGTACGCTTAGTGATATCGGTATTATACTTGTATTTGGCCTACTGATATCAGTACGCTTAGTGATGTCGGCATTATAATGGTTTTTGGCCTACTGACATCAGTAGTGATATTAGTATTATAATAGCTTTTTGGCCTACTGATATCAGTATGATAGTGGGTTTTGAGACTACTGATGTCAGTATGCTTAGTAGTATCAGTATGATAGTGGGTTTTGAGACTACTGATGTCAGTATGCTTATTGATATCAGTATTGTAATTGTTTTTGGCATACTAATATCAGTACTGTAGTGGTTTTTGAGACAACTAATAGCAGAATGCTTAGTGATATTGGCATTATAATGGTTTTTTGGAACTACTGATATCAGCATGCTTAGTGACACGACCACATTTTTTTTAAACTGATAAAAGTATACGATCATTATATTTCACTGGCCTCTCCGTCGGACGGAAGACTCCACGATCTCGTCTCGCAAACCAGAATCCTCGGCTCTCGAGAGTCCCAGTGCTGAGAGGTCACCGCGAATCTGGAAAAGCATAGGGAATTTTTAAATGGGCGGAAAGCTCGGAACACGAAATGCGCGCGGCCTTTCCCGTACCCCTGTTCCGCTTTTAGTTTGGCAAATCCATCGAAGGTCATCGTGGTGTCCGTCTCCACGTCCCAGATCACGAGATCGGCATCCTGAGATTTCACAAAAAAAAAATTAGGAAATTTCAAATTAAATTTATTATTGCAGGTATGTAGAAAGAGAAGCGCCTGCGGTACCTCCGATAGCAAGACGCTGACTTTGGTGCCATCGCAGTTGACTCTCAAAGACGTCACGGAACCGGATACGGAGTCTTTGTGGAAGGAACTCGTCAGACTCTTGGGATTGGTGAAAACCTTCGCTTCCCTGAAACGCGAAGAGAAAGCGATCAGAAATCCGATGGTCTCAATCCTAGATTTTCTATTTTTTGTTTTGTTTAATTATCCTGTATTTTAGCAAAATATCCTAGATTTCCTATGTTTTTGTTTAATTATCCAATGTTTTCTTATATTCTTTTTTTTTTTTTTTTTTTTTGTTAAATTATTCTATGTTTTCCT